>JAJAQA010000017.1:2351797-2481797 GCA_021464565.1 Rutilus rutilus | reverse complement strand
AGTTCTCTTAATATCCTTTTAGATTTTGCTTTTTCACAAACTCTTCTTTTGGTATCCATGATTTTAAGGCCCAAAAGATGGTTAAATCCCAGAGATATTGTGATCTCAATGCGGCTCCAAGAGTAAACTGTGCGCACCTTCAGCTTCTTATGTTATTTTCCCCAAGTTTGCATGACTGTAACTCAAGAAGTTGTATCGTAATATTCTTTTAGATTCTGGTTTTTAATAAACTCTTCTTTTGATTTCTAGTTTTAACGTTATTTGTTGTTCAGATATTCCTCTTTATAATAATAAAGTATTAGCTGTATGCAAAGTGACCCACATTTGGTTTTTAGCCAATGAAAATGTGTACAATTTACTCTTGGAGCCTCATTGGGGTCTCCATATCTCTGGGATTGAACCATATAGGTCCTTTAAAATGAAGATACCAAAAGAAATGTTTGTTAAAAACTAGAATCTAAAAGGATATCAAGATAACTTTTAATACTTCTTGAGTTACAGTCATGCAAACTTGGGGAAAATAACACGAGAAGCTGAAGATGTGCACAATTTACTCTTGGAGCCGCATTGAGATCACAATATCTCTGAGATTGAACCATCTTGGGCCTTAAAATCATGGATACCAAAAGAAGAGTTTGTGAAAAAGCAAAATCTAAAAGGATATTAATATATCTGTAATACTTCTGGAGTTACAGCCATGAAAACTTGGGGAAAATAAGTGCTTTTCCCTTTTTTTAGAACTGACACCGTTAGCATTTAATGAAACAAAGATTGATAAAGTCAACAGATTTCACTAATAGACCCACCAATCTCTGTGTAAACATATAATAATGATGCTGCCATCTTTCTAAAGTCATTTTTACACCCTGTAATTTGTCTCTAAATCTCAGGTGAAAATTGTAATTTTGACCCTCCTCTACAAAACAGTGGATTACTGAGTAAATATACATTCATTACATTTAATATTTTGACTTTCAACTTCATTTATATATTTCTTTCACCTGAAAAAAACAATCAAAATCACATTTTTAGCAGTGAAACACTGAATCGAGACCGAATGACCCTTCAGTGTCTCCTGATGTTATGTTAGATTAATGTGTGTGTGTGTGTGTTCCTCTTCTCTCCTGCAGCGGTGACTGAAGGACTCCTGAAACACACCGGCCTTCGTCGACTAGCCTTCACATCGTTTATATTTTGTTACAATGTTTTTGTATTAGCAACAATAAAAATGAACTCATTCTCTTCACTCCAAGTCTGAATGTTTTTTTATTTTTTTTTATACAGCATATTAGAAGTATAAATGTTCTCATGATAAATTCACAAAAGCTAACTCTTCAAAACATCTGCATGTAGGACACGGCTCATACGCACATGCCCTCCATTTACTCTGTCTGGTTTTTTTTTTATATTTGAAGCACAAACATGTGAGCATAAAGATGTTATCAAATACAGATACAAAAAGATGATTCCCATGGTCAATCTCCAGGTGCTTTTAAAGGCAAAACGGGCATGAGATTTATCCTCAGATATATCACTGATGTGTAACTCAGGGATTGCAACATTTGCCAATAATCTGCATTGCTTTAAATCATCAACCGCATCAATCTGACAACAGCACATCTCAAACTTTGTTAGCAATAACTTACCATGCAGTTAAAATAAATAAGCACACAAATATAGTTCCTGTGTGTGTGTGTGTGTCGAGCGTTACGAGTCGACCCAGCTCTGCTCCACGATGGCAGACACTCTCTTCTCGTATTCACGCTTGTTCTCCTGATAAAGCTGCGCCGCCTGACTGTTGGCCGGGCTGTTCGGGTTGGGCTCGTCCAATAGAGACTAAACACAATCACACAGGCATTATGGGAAGAGATCTGAATGAGCACAACACAACCAATTCAATGAAACGACTGATTACAGCAAAACTCTGGCGATTCATTATTGGGTTTTTTTTCTTAATTTTTTTGTCACTTTTTTGTCATTCTCCACTCCTCCGTCTGTCCGGTTCCTCAGAAAATGTAACATTTGGTTAATTAAAATGCCGATTATGTCACTTTATTTGTTTTTTTTTAATGACCTGCAATCTTTTTCCAGAATCAGTGTAGAGGGTTTTGTGCACATCGGATTACTTTTTCCTCAAGTAACTAGTGTGAACACGATGGTTATTGTAGTTCTACACTAAATGTGAGCATTTCCTCGACTCACTTACACATAAACATTCAGTATTCCTCAAAATGATTAAAGTCCCCCTGTAGTCGATCATGTTATCCCTTATCCCTCATCTTTGCTCACCAAAATTACATATTTAATATTTTTTCACCTTAAAATGGCTTGAATGTAACTCGACACCCTTGCCTCATTTAGTATGTGCGGTTCTATGAATATGCAAATGAGCCCCGCCTCCACTCACTCACTCAGCTCAGAGATCCACTGGTTGACGATCACACGTTGATCTGATTGGTTACAAGGTAGTTTGTGACGTCAGAAACACCAGCGATTTCAAAGTGTGTTTTTGAGACTGTCTTTGGTTCACTGCAGTTTTAAGGAGGAAATACTCAGCAATGGTGTCGACTTATGAGTTTACACATGCTTTGTCTTAAAGCATATTAAAAACACCACATAGACACATAAACAACAGTAAAAGCTGGATTTGCACCACAGGGGGACTTTAAAAACAGTAAAATTCAAACCTACAATAATTAATAAATATGTTAAATTACTATTTAATCTCACTTTATTAATCAGTGTCTTTGCTGTTGACCTTTGATCCAATTAAACCATACTAAGCAAACAAGACTTTAGATTAATATCACTTTTGTTTGTTTTTATTGCTAAAATGAGTGTCGAACTTTCTTCTCCTGCGTCCTAATCTGTGATCCAGAGGATTATTCATTTCCCTTTTGGTGTGAAAGGGCCTTTACATCGGATAAAAATAAAACTTCTGTTTATTTATAAAAGTAATAACTGCATTAACATTAACATAATATTGATGCATTAACTAACGTTCACTAATGAGACCTTATTGTAAAGTGTTACCTTATTCTTTATAATGCTGTGTATTATTTTCAGTGCTGGGCAACGATTAATCGCATCCACAATAAAAGTTTGTGTTTACATAATAAATGTGCATAATTATTTTGAATATATAAATGTAATAAAAAAAATTTTTATTTATATATAAAATATTTATATATATAATTATGTATAAATATAGACAGTATATAAATGCAAATATTGCTTAACAGCATGTGTGTGTATTTATATATACAACATGATTATACACATATATTATGTAAACACAAACTTTTATTTAGGATGCGATTAATCGTTGCCCAGCACTAATTATTTTGTATTTTAAATGTCCAGCTCTTTTTATTATAAGAAAAAAAGTAATTAAGTTATTAAACCTGTTATAGTATGACAAAACTTATTTTTTTTGTAACTTATTTAAATATGATAATACCGTATAAGTAGTGTATACCATAATTCATGAACATCTGATACCGTCACATTCCTAGTTGTAAATAGAAACCGCTGAAGTTTACAGCGTTTATTGACCCGGTACTGCAGAAAGGTTTAAATTTAACTATCAACTTATTAACAGAGACAACATGCAAAATTGATGTCACACAACAGGACTGTTCATAAACTGAAGTGTAGCAAACCCATCATGCACCTGGATGGATGTCAGAATGGAGGAAACGTCATACGTGGGACTCCAGCGGTTCTGGAGAATGTCTAAACATATACTGCCATCTGCATACACTAACACACACAACAGAACATCGTCAGTCAAGAACACTGCAAACATGGCTCATTACTTCATAACCACGCTCAGAAGCTCACCGTTCGGGTGGAACATTTTGGAGATGAAGCGAACCGTAGGAGGCTTGTTGGGATATTCTTCTGAAAATTCAATAACGAGTTTAAATGTTCCTGCAGAGAGAGAGAGAGAGAGAGAGAGATGATTCAGATGAACACGAATCACATCCAACGCGACCTTCAGCCGTCACACCTCCATGCCCTGACAGTGCTCAAAGAGTTTCGGCACCACCTTGTGGTCAAAAGTTATAATAAAATTTCCAAAAATGTGAATAACTTTTGAATAAATTAGCCTATTAACTTTTGAATAAATTAGCCTATTAACTTTTGAATAAATTAGCCTATTATAATGAAACTGGTCTTAATAGATTCCTTGGGTCATGCCGAGAACACCAGTTATGCCATAGTCAGCCAAACTCCGTCCACCATTTTGATTGTCGTCAAAATCAAAAAGAAAAAAAAAACGAACTTCTAGACAGTTTGTCCGATTTTCACCAAAATCGAATCATATCATCTTCAGACTGTGCGGACAAAAAGTTATGGATTTCGTGTCGATAGACAAAACTGTTTTCGTATACCGCAGCGACAAATTAACATCACATCAAGCAACAACCTTTTGTGGTTTCATAAAAAAAAAAAAAAAAGACTAGAGCTGCAACAACGAATCAATAATAATCAACAACGAATTTGATTAGCGATTAGTCGATAATTGTCTGAAATGTAATCGAGGAGACAGACTGAGCTCAAGTTATCAAAAACACAGACTTTATATTAACTCTTTCCCTTCTTTCTGTGTTCTCGCTGTTGTACGGTAGGGGGCGCTATTACTTCTGAAAGAGGACTGAATCTCCTGATCAAAACAGGCCAGAAAGAAACAGAAACAAGCGATAGAAGCATTGCTTATGCAAAGTGTAGGTTCTGAAGAAAATAAGTGATTTCTCCGCTATATTTCGGGGCCAAGCACAGAAGGTGTGTAGGCACGCATTGTATTCATTGGCGTTATTATTAATTTTCCGTTTTTTCTTCTTCTTCCACTCTGGAAGTCTATGGCCGCCCATAGAACCGCTTGCGGGGAAGTTATGACATTTGGTACACAGATAGAGGCCAGTCTGAACATTAACCTCAGCAATTTTGGAGTCTGTAACTCAATCCCTCTAGCGCCACCAACTGTCCAAAGTTGCACTCATGTTTATGCTAATAACTTTTCCCTATGACGTAATTTTCCGTCGTGAAATGTTTCCGCCATTTTGAATTTTCCACAAAAAAAAAAGAAAAAAAGAAAGTCAAACCCCTCCTAGGCCGTTGCTCTGATTTTCGCGAAAATGTAACCAGATCATCTTCAGACCATGCCATCAAAGTCGATTCGTCATATCGTAACTCGCCAACGAATTCAACGAAATGGCCACTATATCCCTGCAGTGCTTCAGCATATTCTAACCAAACTTGGTGTTTGTTATGACAACTATGACCTGAAGGTATCTGCAGTTTCGGCACAGCGCCACCTAGTGGTCAGGAAATATGAAAAATGGCTACTTTTGCTTATAACTTCTGAATGCTTTGCCCAAATATCACAAAACTCTTTAGATTCAGTGCAGCACGCCGAGTCCAACAATACCCAGTTTTCCCATATCAGCCATTTTAGGCGTCGGCCATCTTGAATTTTGCCGGCCATCTTCTATATTTTTCCGAACGCATAGGCATATCGTTACGGAACTCGGTATGTGCCATCGGCACAAATAAAAAATAAAAAAACTTCTCCTAGACAGTTTGTCCGATTTTCACCAAAATCGAATCATATCATCTTTAGACTTTGCGGACAAAAAGTTATGGATTTCGTGTCGATAGACGAAACCGTTTTCGTATAAATTTGAGGCATGATACCAAAACAACTCGGCTGTATCTCTGCAATGCCTTGTCATATTGACACCAAACTTTGCATGTGTCATTGTTACCTCACTCTGAACACAGCACAGCAATTTGGTCACAGCGCCACCTATTGGTCGAAAGTGATAAACCAAATTACTAATGATTGTACTCCAGCCAGTTTTCCTAAAATGATCTTAAAATGTCTATTGCAGTTGGTCGGATGCTCCCAGCCATGTTGGCATGTCTTATTATGTTCTTTGTGCTCGGCGCCGATAATTACTGCTTGCAGCTATATTGGTTAAAAACATTTTTTTATGAAACTTGCCCACATTCAAGTTTTGATAAAAAAAGAATGCATGAAGCTAGAATAAAAGGTTTGTTTGTTTAAAAGCAGTGGGTCTTATTTCTTTTGATATATTGCATATTCAGATATTCATAGAAACCACAAAAATGTTGGGAATTATGCAAATGTGAAAAAGCGATCCCAAATGCTAAACCCTAAACTGACAGCACAAGCAGAGATGGAGTTAATAATAGCTGGAGTTCACCATGTTCATTCACTGTTAACTGAGCCGTTCGAGACGCGGAAAACACGGGATCACGAGCTGAAACGCAGCCCAGACTATATACTTATTTAATTAAAGCACAGTCTTTTGTGATTTGATAAGGCCATATCGTGCTTTAAATTTTTGTTCAATTGACAAACTTTGCCAAAGAAATAGTGCAAAATAACTTTAGAGACTTATGTTATTATCACGTTATTAACAAACAAAAGCTTGTCAGAGAGTGTTAACGGCAGACGAACTGATGGTGATATATACTGACTTTTAAGGTAATCAGCTAGCCAGTTCTTTTTAGAGTTGCTGTTTTATTCTATATAAATAAGCTAAATGATAGTGAGAAAAAGAATGTTTAGATATCATTCTGCATATGCGATGGACATCGGTTATGATCAATATAATCGTTAGTTGCAGCCCTAAAATGGCACATTAGGAGTATTTATGACTGTGAAGCTGCTTTGAAACAATCTGTATTGCAGAAATAAAGCTGACTTGACTAAATACGTCAGGAAAGTTGAACCTAAGCCTCACATAGCTTATATAAGCCGCTCTGAGATGAATAATCAAAGCTGATTTGATGGTTATTAACTAGTGTTGTGTATTATGGAGGAATCAAGGACTGGCTCACCATCTTCAAAGGGCGTTCCTACAGGCCTGCAAGCAAACAGACATAATAAATAATAATAATAATAATAAACATCTACTGTAATGGCTGCCATGAGTCTCACTTCATCAAGCTTACCCAAAAATCACAGCGTTCCACAGCATGATGTTGTTTTCTGAAGGAGCACCACTGACGCCAGTCGGAGGATCTTCCTGAAGTCTGCAAACCAATATGAGAAAGCTTTAGATCATCGTCCATCGTTTAGGGCTTCAAATCATTCACAAAGAGACCAGAAAACACTGTAAAGTGGGACAATAGGCCTTTAGATAGACCCGTTACTGGTTTGTTATTGCTGACAGGCAGAATCATCTGGTGAATAATGAACATCTCGCATCAGAATCAACACATTCAGAGGGACTTCACTGGACTGACGCTGTTGTTCGGCTGATAACAGTAATGATGAATAGACACTAAGCTTGTGCTCATCAGGGCTCGACATTAACGCTTGTCTGGGACACAAGTGGATTTTTTGAAGAGGCGAGTGAAAGAGAATTGTATTTGCTGAACCGGACAAGCATCCTGATTTGAATACCATCATGATTGAACATGTGATACTGATTTCATACAACACTGTCACTTACATTTGAGACGCAATATTGACCGTTTTTGTTCATTCATAAACAACTGCCTCATTCCTGAATGAATCAGCCGTTTGAACGAATCGTTTGAGTCAAAGATTCAATGACTCATTTATAAACAACTGCTTCATTCCTGAATGAATCAGCCGTTTGAACGAATCGTTTGAGTCAAAGATTCAATGACTCCTTCAAAAACAACTGCCTCATTCTTGAACGAATCAGCCGTTTGAACGAAACGTTTGAGTCAAAGATTCAATGACTCATTCATAAACAACTGCCTCATTCTTGAACGAATCAGCCGTTTGAACGAATCGTTTGAGTCAAAGATTCAATGACTCATTCATAAACAACTGCCTCATTCCTGAACGAATCAGCCGTTTGAACGAATCGTTTGAGTCAAAGATTCAATGACTCATTCATAAACAACTGCCTCATTCCTGAACGAATCAGCCGTTTGAACGAATCATTCGAGTCAAAGATTCAATGACTCATTCATAAACAACTGCCTCATTCTTGAACGAATCAGCCATTTGAACAAATCGTTTGAGTCAAAGATTCAATGACTCCTTCATAAACAACTGCCTCATTCCTGAACGAATCAGCCGTTTGAACGAATCGTTTGAGTCAAAGATTCAATGACTCATTCATAAACAACTGCCTCATTCCTGAACGAATCAGCCGTTTGAACGAATCATTCGAGTCAAAGATTCAATGACTCATTCATAAACAACTGCCTCATTCTTGAACGAATCAGCCATTTGAACGAATCGTTCGAGTCAAAGATTCAATGACTCATTCATAAACAACTGCCTCATTCTTGAACGAATCAGCCGTTTGAACGAATCGTTTGAATAAATGACTCAATGATTCGCTCATTAAGACGGTCACCTGCCGCCACCTACTGGTGTTTGAGTTTCATGTTTAAAAGCATCATCCTTTCCAATATTTCTTATTTGTATATTCAAAAAATACTTAAAACAATCTCATAGCATTATTTAATGCAGTTGTCATTTTTCATTGTAAATTATTTAATTTGATTGGTAACAGCCCTGTAGTGTCTTATTATTCTAATTTAATTTATTGACCAAATTTAAGAATTTAAAATGAAAGATGAAGCATATATTTAATAAGAAGGGGGAAGGGGGAGCCCCTTATAAAAGGTTTTTTAAAAAAGCCCTCATAAATAGTAAATAGCATAAATATAAAGATTTAATATGTCAAAGCTTACTGAACACTGTTGAGGATATTGCTTCAGAATAAATTATATTTACAACGCAAAAATCCTATTTTTTACTACTATATACTTGCACATGACAAGGCTTAATGTCGAGCCCTGACACACACACACACACATTCGGCTGACTCTGAGTTCTGCATTTATCAGCAGTCGAGTGTGTTTAATAAGGGCTGTCTCACAATTTAGTCAGCCTAAAAATACTGTACAGAATGATAGTACAATAACGCTATTGGACCCACGGTAATGAATGACAACATAACATTATTTGTTACTTTGACATTTCTTCTTTTAAAGGGATAGATCACCCAAAAATAAGAATTATCCCGGGATTTACTCACCCGCCTCAGGCCATCCTAACATGAGTTTCTTCTTTCATACGAACACAATCAGAGTTACGTTGGAAAATGTCCTGGCTCTTCCCAGCTTTATAATGGGAGTGAATGGGGGGTGAGATTTAGAAGCCCTATAAAGCGCATCCATCCGTCATAACAGTAATCCATCCGGCTCCAGGGCGTTAATAAAGACCTTCTGAAGCCAGGAAAAATATCCATATTTATAACTTTATAAACTAGAATCACTGACTTGAAAAAGACACTCCAGGACATTTTCTAACACAACTCTGCTTGTGTTCGGCTGAAAGAAGAAAGTCACTAGGATGGCTTGAAGGGGAGACACATACAGATACTGGAAAAAGAAATTCCAGGACTTTCAAGGACAACTATTTTGGTTTTCAAGGACTACAATCCGAGATCTCACTTATCAAACACTATCTTTAGTATGTTTTAAGGATTTTTAAAACTCAAATTAAAGATATAAGGTATCCAAAATACAACTTACAACGTATTTAATAATATATTTTTCAATAAATAATATTTTATATTATAATGTTGCCGTACTTCGTATTATCAGACAGGCTACAGTGAAAATATTGTTTGTTTGTTTTTTGTTGAAAAAATATATTGTATTTTAAGTAAGTAAAGCACTTTTTAAGTACCTCTTCATAAATATGGCTGTTTTCAAGGGTTTTCCATGACTTAAATGTCAATAAGTCAAATTCAAGTACTTCAAGCACCTTGTACGAACCCTGGGGTGAAGTAATTACCTCATGTCTTAAAGCACATAATATTACAATAATACCAAATGTAAACAAATTACACAGTTTTTTGGGGGGTCCTGAGACTTCCACAGAAGATATGTGTTATAATATTTAGACCACTTCTATTGTTGACTGCTTCAAAGTGTTTATAAAACAAAATGCCCACCCCACATTTAAATATGAACTAACAACTTAAAGTATTTTTTAATCTTAGTTAATATTAATACATTATTAAAAATCAAAAGATGTATGTTAATATTATTGACTAGACCTGAGCTGACATGAACTATTGTTGGCAAAGATGAAAAAATACAGTAACATAAGTATTTCTCATGGTTAGTTCATATTATCTAAAGGGAAATTACTGTAAAGTGTTGGCACTTTTTTATTAATAAAAATGAGTCCAGAATGGCGATAAAACAGTATGTTTACTGTGAAGCACTTTCACGTTATTGAGCAGCAATCATGTTAGTAAGAGCTGGATCTCCAAACCTACACCAGCAGTGCTTTCCAACCCTGCCTATGATGCCCACAATTGCTGTCTACCCTAAGAAAGAGTACTATGGTACTGTACTGTGGAGGAAAACAGCAGGAGTGAACTCTGGCGCAGGCCTAGCTAACGCTGCTAACGGCTAGTCGCGAGTATAAACAAAGCGCGCGTGAGGCGACACATCAACACACAACACTCACGTGAAATCACAAACCTCTTAAAGTCTCTCATAAGCCTTCGTCTCGCAGGAGTAGACATGCTTTATTATCGCCGGATTGTGTCATAAAACGCGCAGAACACCGTCAGATTCGGGAGGATCGGGGCGATGAGCCGGTGACGTCACCCGTGACGCCATAGACCTGCAGCAGCCGCAGTGCGAGCACAGCTTTACACTCAAATACACACAACAACAACAACAATAAATAGGGCCATGAACCGAGTCAAGTATATTATCTGCTTTATATGGAATTCCTGCCACATAATAAAAAAATAAAAAAAATAGTATTATTATTATTTATTTTACAAAGAAGAAACAGCACTGCATTACGGAAGCCTGTTTCCGCCACAAAATAAAACATTTCAAAAGCTAATTGCGACTTTTTATCTCACAATTGCGAGTTTACATCTCACAATTCTGACTTTTTTTCTCACAATTGCGATATATGAAGTCAGAATTGCGTGAAATAAAGTCGCAATTGCGTGTTATAAAGTCAGAATTCTGACTTTATATCTCCCAACTGCGACTTTATTTCTCACAATTCTGACTTCATATATCGCAATTGTGAGAAAAAAAGTCAGAATTGTGAGATAAGAAGTCGCAATTATTATTATTTATTATTCAGTGGCGGAAACAAGCTTCCATAGGCATTGAATACAAAAAAAAAAAAAAAAAAAAAAAACACGGACTCCTCAACAAGTAAGAAAAAAACGTACATAGTTCCTAAGAAACTTGTTGTTCTTACTGTTATCAATGAGTTTAAGAGATTTTACAATAAGGGAAATCTCAGCAATAAAGACATCAAATCTAGGCAAAGTCTTGAGAAATTTGTTTTTGTGAATACAAAATGTACAATGCAACACAAAGAAATTAACAACATTATCAATAGCATAGTCACTCCCAGAAAAATAGAGGAATATATCCTTCAATGAAAATTTTAAATCACATTTGATAAAATGAGAAAGATAACAACCCAAGCTCTCCCAAAGAGGCTTAACCTGATTGCAGTGGTAGAATAAATGAAGCAAAGTTTCTTCCTCAACTTTGCAGAATACACACAGGTCAGAGAGATCAACAAAAGAGGCAATTTGTGAGTTGGTTGGGTAAACATTATGAAGAATCTTAAAGTGTACCTCTCTAATTTTATTGGACATACAATATTTCTCTGGGAGTAACCACGCCCTCTTCCAGTGAATACTGTCAAAAAAATTATTCCTGAAAAATGTACATCGAGGGGATGTGTAAACTGTGTAATGTAACAATAGCTTTATAAGTTTACTATTACATTTTTTATCAATAAGGCTAACTCTGAAAGAAACATAATTATGATAAAGTTGAAAGAATGACATATTACGTCATATTTATGAGATTAAAAGTCGACAGTTATGTCTTAAAAAGTCATAATTATGACAAATAGCTAAAAATAAGACATAAAGAGCAGAAATTGACATAACAACTCAAAATTATGACATAATATGACTTTTACGACTTTTACTCTGATCATTGGGTCTTTCATTTGGTGCCTTTTGTGTCCCCGGTAAAGATCATAATCTTACTGCCTTAAAATGCTGAGCAATATCCATTTTAAACCTGTCTTAGTCATAAATAACACCATTTTAACGCTAAGCATATTGAAGGTGATTAATAATAATCATAATTTGAAATGTTTTACAGCATTTTGAACCACCACATATCACCGTTTTGTCAGTTTGTGGTATTTTTATGAAAGATGAACACGTGACTTGGCAGTTAACACATTTATTATTCTTGGCAAATTCTTTTTACACAAGAATAGATTCCTGAAAACACTCCCAAACTTTTACGTTTTTCAATAAAGAACTGTGTCATTACTTCTTATCGCTAAAGTTAACGAAGCAAAAGAATGCCTTAATCGTATCTACTTTGATAGAGGATGTGAACCTTTCTGAAAACCCTTAGTCTTTTATTTCCTTTATTTATTATTTATTTGAATCCTTTTTTATTTCTTTTTTCTAACCTTATTTATTTGTGTTTTATATATCCTATGTTATGGTGCTTGTCTGTTGTCTGAGAAGACATTTCATATGTTGTACCAGGCCAATTATGGTTGTTAATATTGTTCAACAAAGTAATAAAAAAATAAAATAAAAAAAAAATCACCGTTTTGTCCTCAGGCCCCTGTAACCCACATCATACAACTGTTTCTATACATGATTTTATACTTTGTCTTTTACATTGTTGGGTATATCAGTAATAATTCTCTCTAATGTATATTTTTCATACTCGTTTATAATAAACAAGGCAATATTCAATTTAAAAAAAATTGTCCATTTTGATTTCAGTCACTTTAAAACTTCTACAAAATAAAGTTTCCTCGTTAAAAACTTATGAATGTAATATTTATCAACAATTCTAAATAAAATAAATTATTATATAAAAAAATATACACAAAAACAATGTAACCGTTGATCCTATTGCAGTAAAGGAAAACGCCCAACGACGTATCTACCAACCAATCAGAAAGGTAGAACGGCTGCGGCTGGCCAATCAGAGCGCAGTATCAAGAATGGAACAGCTGCGGTTGGCCAATCAGCGCCGCGCCGGTTGTCGGAGTCTGATGTGAGGAAAGGCTGAAGTGAAAACAACCGTGGTCAGGGTGGGACTCTGAAGGCCGACGGCTTCTCGTTTCCTCACAGGATTCCCGTACCTAATTACTTCAAGATCCCTGGCCACATGTACGGTTTAAAGTAATCAATCGATTTCGGGTGGATATTCGTGGAAAGCTGGGAGAAGTTAGATCAGAAATCCGTGTGAAAATCGAGTTAAAGAAAAATCAGACATGGATGAAAAGGCGTTCACGAAAGAGCTGGATCAATGGATCGAACAACTCAACGAATGCAAACAGCTCTCAGAAAGCCAAGTCAAGAGCCTCTGTGAGAAGGTATGTATGTGTAATACACCACCAACATCGTGTTTCGGTGTTTATTTCATTTCCCCCCCTTTAGCCGCGTTAGCTGCTAAGAAGCAAGATGGCGGATTTTTAAACCGCCGCAACACTCATAAGAAACTACGATTGTTTTTGATTTAGTAACACAAGCCGACATGTCCTCCGTTAATCTTTAATGAAATCACGTGTGAATGTTGAATCGGTCTGTGCCGTTAATTTATTTACGGTAAGTTAGGCTGAATGCTACGGTATGAATCAATATACTCTAACCCGCAGTAAACCGTGACTAGTTAAATCAGAACAACTTCTGTTCGGATCAAAACAACGTGTGGGTTATAGAGAGTTTCTGAATATAAATGTTTTTTTGTTTTGTTGAAAAAGCGAATCGTTTGAATGCAGCTTCTTCCTCATCCTCACTCACAGTGTCTCAAAATGGCGGCCGTGTGAGAGGCCATCATCTGATGACAGTAGAGTACACATGCTAATGCTAATCTGCTCTAGCTCAGCATTAGCGCTTCTCTGATCGCGTCTCGTGGTTGAATCACGAGTGTGGGGCAGTTTTTATTGCACTCTATAAATGCTGGGTTGTTTCAATCCATGTTTGGGACATGGCGATATGGACAAACCCATACGTTGGGTTAAAAAATCTAACCCAACCGTTGGGTTTGTCCATTTGTGACTCAAATATGTTGAAACATCCCAGCATGTTTTGGTCGCTGTTCTGTTGCTGCAACAGATTTCATAGTTTTGCTAACTTTATCACAACTAGAAAAATAAACTCAATGTGCTTTTTGTTGGTGAAACGTTATAGCACGTAAATAATGTGTACATTTTAAAGGTGTGAAATCAGTTAAATACATCTGAATTGAGTAAATAAGAGTAAAAATGTAAGTCGATCTAAATGACTACATTTGCTTGTACCAAAGCAAATAAGTTGAGTCGACCCAACGAGTTAAAGGTTATTGAAATATTTGAGTTAGCCAATTTCTTTTATTTGATTGAATCTATTAAAATAGCTGCTAATTATTAGCTTACAATAGGAACCTTTCTTTGGTGTGTTTGCACTGCAGGAACTGGGAACGGTTTTAGTTTTAGAAACGCATTTTGGGAAACTAAATTAGCTCCTACTTCAGAGTCGGGTCTAACCCAGCACAGTAGAGTCGGGTCTAACCCAGCACAGTAGAGTCGGGTCTAACCCAGCACAGTAGAGTCGGGTCTAACCCAGCACAGTAGAGTCGGGTCTAACCCAGCACAGTAGAGTCGGGTCTAACCCAGCACAGTAGAGTCGGGTCTAACCCAGCACAGTAGAAAGAAACCAATCACAGTTTGTTTTGTTCCAATGTAACATGGTTGTCCCTACAATAACAGACCAGTGTGTGAAACTCTAGAGTCTATAGGCATCTTTACACTGAAAAAGCACCACAGAAACCAAATCTGAAGCGGCATAAAATCACAAAAAATGATTTGAAAAACTGAATGTTTATTGCTTTTCTGAAGCGGCATAAATGCATTTACACAGGAATTAAAATCGCGGGAAACAATGCTTTAAACATGACTACCGTTTTAACAAAGTGTTAAAAAATGAATTGAAAAATTATGAAATAAACCTAAAAAAATATATATGCGATTTTAAATTCATTTAGGTAATAGTTTTTTTTCCTTCTATTTCTTAATAAAATTGATCCAGCCGGGACAAATGCTACAAAGAAATTCTGAATTATTACACTGGGTAGATCACTGCAGGATTAAAAGAGCTCGAAAGGTGTGGTTTTTTTTGTTGTTTTTTTGTTTTTTTCAAAGAGCCATAAAGTCCTGTTGGAGTTTGGAGAAGGCACAAGAAATGAACAATGATACTAGCGTTAGCATTTCTGGCAGGACAGCAGATGTCACCAGACCGTCGGGAAATATCGTCCTCAAGGAAATGATTTTTTGGAATATAATATAACAATGCGATCACAGTGACGCCGTTTGGGTTAAGCCTTTATCGCACCTGAGAGAAATATAGCAGCGCGTCGATCTGTCTCTTCAAAGGAAGATTACACACGGCGAGTCGGCGACTCTCTGCTGATATGTTAATGGTTTGCTTGACAATGTGAGTACAGGACGCTTTTACTTCACTGCTTTGCTGGTAGACTTTTATTTTATTTTCCTAAAACAATAAGGAGCTAAGCCTATGTGTTTTGTCTCCCGCTTCTTGATTGACAGGCGTGCTTTTGGTTCATTCACACTGAACCAAAACCGTATCAGAGTGGCGTTTGACACTAGGGGCTGAGGTGGGTCAGACCCGGCGTATTTTAAGTCTGCTTTTATGCGGCGTTGCGTCTTTACACAGAATTCTGACTTTACATCCGTCACTTACTTTTGAAAATCCAGCCTTTAGTTGATCCTGATAAGCACTCTTTGTCATGGGTTATAAATATTATGGCTTTCTTCCATGAGGGGGTTTGGCATCACGGCATCTTTGTTTCCAGATGGACCCTAGAATTCAACCAGTCAGATGACGACTTCCAAACTCCTGAAGTGTATCTAATTTTGTGTGCCGTGACGTGACGTCTGAGACTTCGCAGTCCGTGACAGACAGATCGTTCATGCCATAGATGTGTATAGATGCAGATGCCAGTCGACTGCGTCCGCCATCTTGGAACAGTCAGATGCTGTCGTCACTCGCAGTAAAAATCTGAGGTTTCCAAGATGCCTCAACATGTTGCAGGCCTCTGTTTGTAAAAACTGCCGAGATTTAAACCCCCTTTCACCAGTGAGAACGTGTTGGTTTGTTTTTATCGCTCAATATTACAGGTTTTTAAACTATGGGAACCATATGCAGATTTAAGCATATGCAGAATTATCTAACATTAATGATAAACTATATCCTGTGAAAACATATTCAGATATGCTCATATCTACGGTTGCAGACGCACAGTTAACCTGCTCTCTCGTGTTCATGGACCGGCTTTGACTGTTGCAATATGCAAGCTCTCCTCCATATAGCGGCTCATAAAAATCGTTCATAGACCTCAAACATGTAGGATAGCAGCCTTACGGTAACTTCTGTACATGACTGCTCGCTCTAACATTAGCCTAGATAAATGTGCCTATTATTAGGTGCATATCCAAGTGTAGGAGCTAAACTAGTACAGTGCATTTCTCCCTACAGCACAGAGATGACCGTAAGCTTCATCTCTGCAGCCGACACTGACTCACAAACACTCGTTTATTAACAAATTATTAATGTTATTGGTAATGCTGTATAAAAACTGCACGCTATTATGCATTAGTAAACCGTTAAGTCATCATTTATAAAGCGTTAATAGACATTAATAAGCCGTTTATAAATACAGCTATAAATGCTTTATTCGTGATTTATAAGCATATCTATAATGTGTTTAATGTATTTTCATACTTGATTAATGATCAATTTATCATGCCTAAATGAAGTATTGCTTTATTTACAAACCAGTTATTTAGGAGTTGGCACTGATTCATAAGATCACTTAGAAAGTGTAAGTAAATGATTATAAACTATTTATAATTAAATTAACATTTAAAAAACTGTGGCTGTCAAACGCTTGTTTTCACGTTGTATTTATTCAAGCATGTTGGAAATGTAGCTTAGCCGGACTGCACACTCGTTCTGCTATATTATAACCAAATATTGAAATTTTAGGACAAATTAGGACAGGTTTTCTTCTTTATTTTTGAAATTGATTGATCGTAGGCCTCATTAATCTGAGCTTATGTTGGTCAAAGTGACCGTCCATTTTAAAATGAATGGGGGAGATTGAAAATAAGAGTTCAGGAGTGTGTTCATCATGTTCATGTGTGCTTGCAAAGATACAGGCCTTGGACCTGTGCATGTGTGGACACACACACATTCTCACTCTCTCTCACACACACACAGCTGAAACTTGTTAGATCTAGCCTTCAGTGAAAGCAGTGCATTAATACAGAACAGTGATTGAACTGGCTGGAACTACCTGCGCATTAAACGGGTTTAATCACACTCCAGTATTCAGAGAGAACATGGTATAATTACATTTAAGACATTGGCAGGTTAGAAATCAGAATGACATTATTATCATTATTATTATTTTCTCCGCAGGCTAAAGAAATCCTGACCAAGGAGTCAAACGTGCAGGAGGTGAGATGTCCCGTCACGGTGTGTGGAGACGTTCACGGCCAGTTTCATGACCTCATGGAGCTCTTCAGAATCGGAGGAAAGTCACCGGACACGAACTACCTGTTCATGGGAGATTACGTGGACCGAGGCTATTACTCTGTGGAAACAGTCACGCTGCTTGTCGCTCTCAAGGTAAGGGCTCGTTTGTGATGACAGCGTAGTAGGGCTGGGTAAAACAATACAGATTTCTCGATTTTAATCGATTCTCATTTTTACGAACCAATTTGATCCTTAAATCCCAAGAATCGATTAGTCATCCTGTGTTCAGTTGATGAATGAATGTAATATTGTAGCGCATCCCATCCAATAAATCGCAATAATCTTTGTGCTTTGTTATTATTGATATGAAACAAAGTCTCAGATTTCAAATCACGTCCATTTTCTTACGAAATTCCAAAACATAAACACCGTTTTGTCGCTGTGGCGTGAGATCGCTCTGGCTCAGCTCTAGAGAAGCACATGATCTTCTCTTCTGCCTTAATAACAGCAGTTACAGCGCGAGATAAACATGAATGAGCATCTGAAAGTGTGTTAAAAGATAGAGTACAACTTATCGAAGTCCGTATCATGTGATATTAGGGCTGGGTATCATTCAAAAAATTTCGATACCGATACCTTGATTTCGATACCGGTTTCCTGAACGATACTTTTTTCGATACCAATTTTATGAAATCCATTTTAACAAGATTACATAACACATTAACTCAGAAAAACTTTGGTTTTATTTTTTCAGTTTGACTCATGCTCCTTAGTCAGTGCACAAAGGAACAAAAAAAAGCACAAAGGAACAAAACATTCCTTAAACATACATATACATAAGGAACAAAATATTTTTTTATAAAGAGCTCATGCTCACCAAAGCTAAATTTGTTTGGTGGAATAGTATTACAATGTAAAATCTTATTTGAATATATTTCAAAATGTAATTTTTTCCTGTGTTGTCAAAGCTGAATTTTCAAAATCATTACTTCAGTGTCACATGATCCTTCAGAAATATGAAAACAGTTTTTGGAAACTATGATACATTTTTTCATGATTCTTTGATGAATAAAAATGTCAAAAGAACAGCATTTATTTGAAACAGAAATCTTTTGTAACATTACACATGTTTTAAGGTAATTTTTGATCACTTTAATGCATCCTTACTGAAAAAAAATTCTGACCAACACATTTTTGAACGGCAGTGTACATTCAGTAAATTGCAATATAAGCACTGTCAGAGTGATCAACAAGGTATCTCTTCATTTACCAGTCAAAGACGGAGCAACTTTCTGCTCTTATGTTTACTCCGTGCACTGTCAAGGGCTTCATCATATCTGTCGCGGTACCGGTCTTTGCAGCAATTATTTTACCACAAATCCTTCGCGCGCTGTTGGCATCGAGCCTGGAGAAATGTAGCCACACTTTTGATCGACTTTTCCACATCTTTAGGGTATTGTGAGTGTGTGTGCTCGCGTCTCATTGAGTATGTGCGCGAGTTTGTGTGTGTGTGCTCGCGTCTCATATGAGAATGTGCGTGGACAGTTTGTGCGCGCGCGCCTCATATGATTATGTGCGCAGAGAGTTCCGCGCGTCTCGTGTGTGTAGAGTTTGCGTGTATGTGCGTGAGCGACTTTAGGCGTGTCGTTGTGCATTTCATATGTATTTGTTTGAGCACTGACGTTGACGAGTTAACCCCTTAGGTATCGAAATCTGGTACCGAAAAACAAGTCATTTTTCGATACTCGATAGTATCGAGGCAATTCGGTCGGTACCTAAAAAGTATCGAACTCGGTACCCAGCCCTATGTGACATGGAGTCGCTCAATCAGTGTTTCAACTGTGGAAAGACGTCAGTAAAACAGCTTGTAAACAATGTCATGTAACGTCACATTTACCTCAGAAAAACCATATCCAGTGGCCATAAACTCGTTAGTCAGCTAGAAAAATTAACTCTAGAGAGGAGCATTCTGCTAAATATATGCACCATATTACATATTCATTATCATTTTTAATGTTCTTCAATATTTAATGCATGTTTGAATAAATCTGGAAAGCTTTTATGACAGCCACCATTTAAATTTTTATATAATTTCATAGAACTTTATTATTATAAAAGTAAATAAGTGTATTTTAAGTGTTTGTATACAAATCAGTTAATTTTTACCTTCAATATTACAGTCGGCTAATGAAGCCTATAGGCCACAACTGACTCCCATAGTTTACAGCATTAGTTCAGAGATGTGTTTTCCTTGAGAAAATTTGCCATGTATTGCACCTGATATCCAAAATAATCAATATTGAATCGAAATCGAATTGAATTGCAAGCTTGTAAATCGAATCGAATTGTGAAATTTGTGTCAATACCCAGCCCTACAGCGTAGCGTCTTTTCTCTCTCAGTGTCTGATTCGCTCTCTCTAAACCCCGAAACATATTTGATTAGAATGTCCTGGACTTGATACAAGTAGAATGCTCTTTTATGAAGTTACCTCACTTAAGAACTTATTTTAGTAAGATTATGCCTGAAAAGGTTTTGGATTTTTTTTAATCATATGTTAATTTAATAAATCTTGTATAATATGACTTGCTGTTTTTGTTTGTTTGGTTTTTATTGTATTTATATGATATTTGTATTTTTGTAATTGAATTTTTGCCATGGAAATAGCCTTGAATGCAGACATGGCACTAAATAAAACAATCTGAATCTCTAAACCCCGCCTTTCCTTGAGCCTGCTCTGCTCTGATTGGTCAGATGACCCAGTTTGTTGTGATTGGTCGACCGCTTGCAGATTTGGCAACATCTTATGTTGCTCTGAGTATTATTTCAACATCTTTGCATTACGTTTTAATAAAAAATGTTACAGTGACAGTAATTGATTAAATTATATAATTATATTTAGGGTTGGGTATCGTTTGAATTTTAACTATTTTGATTCTGCTTATCGATTCAGATTCTTATAGATTTCTAATTTCGATTCCAATAAGGTAAAAAAAAAAACCTTGCATATCCTTCACATTTAGTCTTATTGCAAAACATTTAATTGTATCTGAATATCATGAGCAGAAATCAATAGGCTAAAGAACATTTACACAAGGAGCGTTTGCCTGTAGAAAAACAACTAGCCTAACTAATACACATTTCAAGCATTATTAAAGACAAGTAAACACTCAGTTATTAAAATAGAACAAATAAAAAATAAGCAATCGCAACAAATAGACACAACTGAACAAAGACACGATTGAAATGAAGTGTTTTAAGATTTTCAGGTGCAGAAACTGTAAAAAAATCTTCAATCAAGTTATCAACATCTTACGTGCAGCACGTTTTAATAAAGGTTGCAGTGACAGTAATTTAATTATATTATAGTAATGTTGATCAATATTTCATATAAAAACTGGACAAAAACAGAGTTATGATGTCACTAATGACAGATGCCGTGATAAATATGGAAATGAGGAAGTCTGTCATCAACAGGCACTGGGAAGAAGAGACAGATTTGTTGACGATGGAATCAGGGAAAGCACATTGTTCGCTGTGCGTGCTGATGTATGAGCACATTACCACTCGAGTCGAGCACAGAGCTTTGTTCACAGAAGAAATAATAGGCTAACGATTAAATGTTACATCATAACCATGGAAACGTATGATTTGGTGCCGGATGAGCGGGGTATATTGACCCGTATAATGCCTGTTTAAGCACCACACACACTGAATTAGCTTCTTCATCCAGTCCGATCGCTGTTTTAGTTCGTTTATTGTAGCATAATTCAAGTCTGTTTTTAACTATACCATCTAAAGTAATGTAAAACAACGGCTCATGTTACATGTGTGCAGCATCTTTGTTTGGATCGTCATTAAAATGCCTTTAATTTCAAAAGACTACAGATATTTTTTTGTTTAAGGCCAGTTTGACTGATTGGGCAAATATATTTGTTGTTTATTTGCTCTATAACAAAGAAGAAATCATCAATCTGTATCTGAATCGGCCATGAACACTAATTTCTATACTGTGCATGAGAAGAATGGTGTTAGAAGATGATAGTTGTGTAATAGCAGTCTATGGACGCCACAGAATAAAGGAATACAAATATCGAAAAGGTTTTCATCTCAGAATTCTGAATTGCGAGATATAAGCCCGTTATTAGGGCTGTGCGATCTGGGGGAAACATGAAAAATGAAGCGCTCACAGATTATTGGGTGTGGCCTTTGCCATTAAGATCTTTTTTTTTTGATAAATTGTAAATTATCTTTTTCTGGGTTGTGCCGTTTAATTTTCCCCCTATCAATGTCTACCGTATAGCTGAAAATTAACACTAAAGAAAAACATGAATAATCCTGTCTAAAATTATAAAATGAAGGATTCTGTTTGTGACCAGTTCAAGGTGCGTGCTGCAATAATCATGCCTTGAATCTGTCGATGGTATGTCATATTTGTATTAGGGCTGGACCCGAATATTCGGTCGGTGGGTTGGTATTCGATTTGAACATTTGACATTCGAATATTCGTGTTTTTTTGTGTGTTTTTTTGCACACCTGCATCCCCCTCGAAACGTTTTTTTTTTTTTTTTACAATGATCTTATATAGCCTAGCCATTTTTAATAGGATGGACAGTTGAAGGAACCCAACCTCGTTATACTTAATATATATATATATATATTTGGTTCTTCTTGGCCTACTAAAGTGTTCCTGCAACGGGAGTATTCTCTGGCTAGAGCGCAGAACAGCGGAGTGTGTGTGTGTGGACAGAAGTGCCTGAGAACAGCGGAGTGTGTGTGGACAGAAGTGCTTGAGAACAGCGGAGTGTGTGTGGACAGAAGTGCCTGAGAACAGCGGAGTGTGTGTGTGGACAGAAGTGCATGAGAACAGCGGAGTGTGTGTGGACAGAAGTGCCTGAGAACAGCGGAGTGTGTGTGGACAGAAGTGCATGAGAACAGCGGAGTGTGTGTGTGTGTGTGTGTGTGTGTGGACAGAAGTGCATGAGAACAGCGGAGTGTGTGTGTGTGGACAGAAGTGCATGAGAACAGCGGAGTGTGTGTGTGTGGACAGAAGTGCATGAGAACAGCGGAGTGTGTGTGTGTGGACAGAAGTGCATGAGAACAACGGAGTGTGTGTGTGTGGACAGAAGTGCATGAGAACAGCGGAGTGTGTGTGTGTGGACAGAAGTGCATGAGTTTGTGTTTTGGGTTAAGCTGTGTTGCTTTGACATTGTGGAAAATAGAATAATAGAAACAAAATGTATTAAGCTTTTTACCCGTTATTATCAATCTAAATTTATCTCGTTTTTAATTTAACTTAATTTTGTTTTTCTTTATTTAAATTTTGTTTTTCTTTATTCAAATTTTGTTTTTCTTTATTTAAATTGTTTTTCTTTATTTAAATCTACTCTTTACTGTGTCAGTAATTTGTTAGTCAGAAAAATATTAGACTACCATAAAAGTATTGCTTAAGTTAACAGACCTGTGTGTGTGTGTGTGTGTTATATCAGTAGTGCAGTGTCCGTTCTCGGAGCACATAAGCCCTGGCCGCGTGAGGTGCGCCGCTTCCCGCTCGCGCTGTTCTGTAGTTTACTAAAAGTTTATTATTCTGAACGTGTCGCGTCTCGCGTGTCCATCTATATTGCACCAAATGGGACACTGCACTCCCTTGTGAAGTCGATTGGATGAACGGTTCTCGAAATAATCAAAATGCAAACGGACAGACAGACACATAGAGAATACTGCCTTTATTAGAGAGAAGAACATGTTCAGCCTCCTCTCTCCGAAGCTTCCAATATTCGATGTTCATTACTACCGAAACTTCCAAGCTCAAAAAGTGGTATTCGGACCAGCCCTAATTTGTATGTCTCAATGTCCATTTCTATCCACAAAACTTGCCAGAAGTCAGTTTAAGGGGTTAATAAACCATGCGGACCCCCCCCCATGTGCGGCTTGGTAACAACCTCCGGCATGTAACGGCATTTAAAAAAAAAATTCTAGGGGAAACACTGGATTTCATTTAGTAAAGTCAAGCTTCAGCTCATTATTATTCTCAATATTGTGCAGCACACACTCTACATTAAAGTAGTTCCTCATGCCTTTAACTTTAGACCTATCTTGTAGTCTAGCAGATGCCGTCTGCCTTTCTGTCAGTGTTCATGTGGTCAGCTATTTTTATTTATTAAGGGCGCTTTCACACTAGCACTTTTGGTGCGCACCCGGGTTCGAATGACGTCAGAGTTCGGTTCGTTTGGATGATGTGAACGCTGTTTTCCGAACTCGGGTGCGCACCCGCGAACCGTACTCGAGTCCGCTTAAAAAGGTGGTCTGGGGTACGGTTCATATGAACTCGGGTACGGTTCGCTGCTGATATGAACGCAATCGTACCAAATCGCGGAAGTGAACCGCTATTGATGACATATAATGTGGTGCGTGCCTGCGTGCGTGAGTGTTTAACAACTGTAAAAGGGTCTATACACTTACCTTGACGAAAAGCGGGATTGACGCACTGCAAGCAGAGAGATGATTTCTGCTTGCCTCCACAAAAATTGTCTTCGGCAGGCGGGCAGACATCCCGCTGTCTTTGGAACTGTTTTAATACTTTTGCGGCAGACAGACGCAAGTGTGTTTCTGTATCTTTTCTTTGAAAACAAAACCAAAGGTTAAAAAAAAAGAAGAACAAATGTGAAACGAGCAATTCTATCCATTTTGACGCCTTTTCATAGCGGTTACCAAGCAACACGAGTACGCGCCAGCTGCAGCTTGATGACGCAAGCGTACTGCGGTTCGGATACAAATAATATAATGTGAACACAGTCCATCGGAGGCAGGGGGAGGGGGGAGCAATCGAACTCGGGTTCGGAACAGGCAATCGAACCAAGTGTGAAAGCACCCTCAGTCTCAGTCCTGAGTCAAATGTACTCTTGGTTATCATATTTCGTCAACCATGTCTTGTTTTTGTTTAGTCAAGTTTTAGTCGACTAAATGTCTGTGCATTTCAGTCTAGTTTTCGTCATGCTGCATAATGCTTAAATTGATAATCCCGGTTATTTTGCTCAACTATAATCGTAATGGTTGTCATTTGAGAAATGTATATTCAGCAGAATTAATGTATAAGCACATCAAGAGAATGTCAAGCCATACACATGGTTTATTACCTCGTGATTTATTATAGGCTCTTTATCATGTAGGCCTACTGGTAAAACAAAACATCTCTCAAAAATTAAAATCTAATAAATCCAACTTACTTTAATGTTTTTCTATTAAAACAACAGCAAAAAACACTTATTTTTGGTATAGACGAGGTCCATGTGTGGATCACTGGGAAGGGTTGATCACAGCTGGTGATTTAAAGTCAGTTTTGGGCTGGAAATATGATCTTAAATGTTAATGTTTAATCACTGGTCATGTCTTCATATTCCAGGTAAGGTACCGCGAACGCATCACAATACTTCGAGGGAACCACGAAAGCAGACAGATCACACAAGTGTACGGCTTTTATGACGAGTGCTTACGAAAATACGGCAATGCAAATGTTTGGAAATACTTCACAGACCTCTTCGATTACCTTCCCCTCACTGCCTTGGTAGATGGTCAGGTAGGACAATTCTTGTGTTTTACATATTCAAATATCCATAAAGCATCCTTAATATGCAATCAGCTGTGAGTAAGACATTCAGAGGTTGATGACTGAATGAAACACTTCAGCTTTAAACCCATCACCATGTTGCTGTGATGTTCACATCGTCTTGTTTTCTCTGTAGATATTCTGTCTCCATGGAGGATTGTCACCGTCCATAGACACTCTTGATCACATCAGAGCGCTGGATCGTTTACAGGAAGTTCCTCACGAGGTATTGATCATCGCTTATAGGGCTGGGTATCGATTCAGATTTTACAAATCGATTCGATTTCGATTCTCAAGCTCTCAATTCGATTCGATTTCGATTCTCGATTCGATTTTCGATTTCGATTCTCGATTCGATTTTGATTCTAAATTCGATTTCGATTCCACTCAATGAATAGCCTACATATTTAATACAAATCCTATATTTATAAAAAAAAGAAAAAAAGAAAGTAAAGTGAACATAAGTTTGGAAGTGGTTAATTAATAAAAAGAAATTAAGAGCTAACAACCTGTATATTAAACATACAATAAATAGACAGGATTTTGATGCAAGATGAAAAATTTATGCTGAAAATTGGACAAGTCAGAACAGTCGCATGCCTTGATCAAACAGGTTAAAAATCCTCATATAAACCCATAAAAAAAAACTTGCATATATTTTATCTGTCTAGGTAGGACATATAGGCCTACAGAAATTGAATAAAGTTATCAAACAGTCTGCGATGCATTAATTCTAAAGTATATATAGACTAATCCTTATTAAAGTTACAAAAGTTATTTAGTCAAGAGCAGTGAGTGTTTTTATCTGTTCCCTTTGTTCTTTGATTAACTTTAACGACAGAGATAATTAGTGTGTACTGTCCCTTTAAGAGACCAACCGCTTCTAACAGAGACGCGGATCTCACACTCGCCTCATCATTCACGTTCATCATAAGACTGCTCTTATGTTATGAAGATACTCGACAAAAAGACATTTTGGCATAATTGTGTGTGTCATTGTTTGTTCAAGCACGAAAGAGAACTGTATTCTGGGCTGTCTTGTGCGCACGCACGATATCAGCGCGAGTCTTTCTGTGTGTCACAGGACATTCACGTCATTGCGTAGGCTTGACATCGCGATTGCGATATGATTAATTGTGCAGCACTAGTTGAGGTTATTTTATGATTAAGATAAAACAAACATAAAATCTCACAGCATTAGCTATAAAATGGAGTTTGCAAGCCTATGAACAGTGGAGGAAAACTAATACTGGCTTTTGGGTAATAGATAAATAAATATGGAAAAAAATCGATTCGTGGCGTTTGAGAATCGATTTTGAATCGACCACATTTTAAAAAACGATTAATCGAAAAATCGATTTTTTTGCCCAGCCCTAATCGCTTATCCCATCATGTCATTTCTTATCCTTATAAAAATGTCTGTTTTAGCTGCAGACTGTGGCAGTAGTTGAAGCCCTATTGTGCTGTTTCGAGTCAAATGGCAAAATCTCTTAAAAAAATCAAGTCAAGCTAAAACAACAGGGTTTGTACAAGGTTTTTAAAGTACTTGAAGTGCTTTAGTTTGACGTTTTGAATTTTAAGTCCTGGAAAACAGCCATGTTTATTTAAAGGTACTTAAAGTGCTTGAGTTATTGAAACTATTTAATGTTTAATTTTATTGATAAATCAGTCTTTTCACACAAAATCAACGCTGCCTGATATATAGAGGCATCTTGCATGGCTATGAGTGTGATATTGCTCATAAATATCCAAGTCTGTAATGCATCTTTCATTCTTCAGGCCAACCATATTCATGAGAATGAATCAGGAAAGCGATGTCTTTGTCATAATCATTGCTTGTGCTGCACTACCATTTTGTTTTATTAGTTTATTTTTGTTTGTCTGTTTACCTTTTTTAGAATTTGACAGATAATAAAGATATTGTTTGATAAGTGAGATCTCTGATTGAAGTCGTTGAAAACCCCAAAAGTAGTGCTTGAAGTCACTGAAGGTGCTGAATGTGGTTTGTCCCTGAAACGAGCACTGACGTCTCTCTGCCTCTGCTGTTCCTCAGGGACCCATGTGTGATCTTCTGTGGTCTGATCCGGATGACCGTGGAGGCTGGGGGATTTCTCCTCGAGGTGCGGGATACACCTTTGGGCAGGACATATCCGAGACGTTCAACCATGCAAACGGCCTTACGCTGGTCTCCAGAGCTCACCAGCTGGTGATGGAGGTGCGTTCCTCTCCTCGTGACACCATATACACACAATCAGGTCCTTACCTGGAAGTTACATGCATTAAAGGGTTCGTTCACCCAAAAATGAAAACTCTGTCAGTAATTACTCTCCCTCATGTTGTTCCAACCACCATAAGACTTTCGTTCATCTTCGGCACACAAATTAAGATATTTTTGATGCAATCTGAGAGCAATGGTAACGTAGGCTCACTATTGGCCGACGCTGGTCATGTGTGTGTGATGCTGGCCAATAGTGAGCCTCCGTTCTGACGTACAACCCAGAAGCGCTGCGCTGTTACACTGTGAACTCACTCAGAGAAACGCAGAAGAAAATGAAGAGTTGAATAAAGTCGTTGTTTTTGTTTTGTTTTTGCGCACAAAAGGTATTCTCATCGCTTGATAAACTTAAGGTTGAGCCACTGTAGTCACTCTGACTATTTTAACGATGTCTTTACTAACTTTTCTGGGACGGCAGATCGATTACCCAGAAGCCTATGGAGGAGTGAGACAGTAATTGAGTCATTTTTGGGCAGAGAATCTATATTATCTTAAAGTTATTTCACCCAAAAATGAAAGTTCTCTCTACATTTACTCACTCTCATGTCGTTACAAACTTTTGTTCATCTTCGGAACACAAGTGAAGATATTTTAATAAAATCTGAGAGATTTCTGTCCCTTCATTGATGGTGTATTCACCAGAAAACTTAAATCGTTCATAAAGTGCTGTGTAACACGAGAATTAACCTCATTGGTTCATACAGATATCGTTATGATTGTTTGTTCATAGTTATCGTTATTTCACTCGCATGAGGGTTTTTTTCAGGCATTTTGAAAAAGGAATATTTCTCAAAACTGCAATGGAAACAGTTTTTGCACATTTACGGTCACCTGACGTCGATGATGAGGTGTGTTTGGACAGAAGACGAGACAGAGTTCTTCATTAAACTCATAAAAGACAAAAGAATTACGGGAATACTGGACTCTAAACCACTAATAAATGCCACAATCAAGATCTTGAAGCAGATTTGAGGGAGAAACACCCAGAAACCCCTCATATGAGCCGCTCTCAGTATAACGCTCTTTCCTTGCCGTTAATGCTTGGATAAAACGCCCATGTCTCCTTCCATTAATAATGATGTCTAGTGCGATGACTGAGATATACGTAAACCTACTAACATCCGTTCCCATGATTGTTGGAATGATTTATCGCAAGAGGAAAAAATTGTTTCAGTCGCATAATATCAGTTACTGGAAACGCCGTCATTTCGCAATAGTTTTTAATCAACATTTAGTAAATATCGCAATAGTTTTGCTCAAATCTGTAATGTGTCAGTCAGTTAATTTGTCTCTCTTTGTCCCCTAGGGTTACAACTGGTGCCATGATCGCAATGTGGTAACGATCTTCAGCGCGCCGAACTACTGTTACCGGTGTGGGAATCAGGCGGCCATCATGGAGCTCGACGACACCCTCAAGTACTCGTTGTGAGTGTTCATGAAGGATCCGCTTTAGACCCTCTTTTCCTCTGTTTTTATCAATGATTTACATCATGGAACAGATTCAGCCTAAACACATCTGTGTGCAGATGATACAACTATTCATACATCAGCATCTTCTTTACATCAAGCCTTTTTAAACTAAAAACACTTGATTTTTAGCCGTGGTCGCTCTAAGGGGACTGATACGGCAATTCCAACTTTGAATGGTTTACTTGTAGAAAGAGTTAGTTCTCTAATCTTAATCTAGATGCACTTTTAAACGTCTCTCGCACTGTTTTAAAGGACACTTGCAATTGTTTCGGTAACACTTACAATAAGGTTCATTAGTTAATGTATTAACTAACATGAACAATATGAGCTATACATTTGTTTCTGTATTTATTAAGCTTTGTTAATGTTATTTAATAAAAATCCAGCTGTTTGTTTGTTCATGTTAGTTTACAGTAGGGCTGGGTATCCATTCAGAAGGTCCGATTCGATCTCGATTCTAAATTAGATTTTTGATTTCAATTTTTGATTCGACTCGATGAATATAGATTTCACACAAATCCTAGATTTATTTTTAAAAAAGTGGTTAATTAATAAAAAGAAATTAAGAACTCTTAAACTCTTTTTATTTTAGGTACATTAAAACAGAACCCAACTGTATATTTCAAATGCACACGATGAATAGACAGGATTTTGATGCAAGATGAAAAATTGATGCTGAAAATTGGACGAGTCGGAACAGCCGCACGCCTTGATCAAACAGGATCAGGTTATTTAATGTTTAAGATAAAACACACAAAATCTCCGCGGTGTAATGACGAGAGAAACCCCGACACGCTTCTGCAACGGGACGGATGGCCTGACGAAACGCTGTCGTCGTAGGAGAGGAATGTGAACAAACGTTGACACAACATGTTGTACACCGCAAAATTTCGGACCCACTGCTCCTCGTTAAAGCCAATATTTAAACACAATCTGCTCCCGCCAGTCCTGAGGTCTCTCACACACAGTAACTGAATGTGCAATGATGGCACTTTTCGTCCTCCTCCATCTCATAATCATGGTGATGTTTGGCGAACTCCGCATATATCGCAGAGCTAGCATCAAGCATATTGCGCGTCCGCCCGTCTGTGCAAGAGAAGTTAACCCTTTAAGCATGCGCGATGTTTCAGATAGTATGGCAGGTGTAAACACATGAACTGGATACGGGTCACAGTTGAAAGAACGTGTAAACGGACGGTCAAAAAAAATTGGATAAAGGGAACAAATCAGAATTGGGCATCAAGACCTGCAGTGTAAACGAGGCCTAATACTGGCTGTTGGGTGATAAATAAATATGGGGAAAAAATCTATTTGTGGCTTATGAGAATCCATTTTGAATCGACCACATTCAAAAAACAAAACGATTAATCGAAAAATAGATTATTATTTTTTTTCCCAGTGCATTAACTAATGTTCACAAGGTTTTAATAATGTATTAGTAAATGTTGAAATGAACAAAGATTAATAAATGCTGTATAAGTGCAGTTCATGTTAACTAATGAACCTTATTGTAAAGTGTTACTATTGTTTCTCAGGATTTTATTTGATTAGTTTAATTTTTGAATGTGTAAATTGTGGTTTTGTCATTTTATGTGCCGTCTTATCCAGATAGTGATATCTCTGTGTGATTCTCCTGGTTAAGTAGAGGAGTGTGTGTGTGTGATCTGATGTTGTGTTGTGTTGTGTGTTTCCAGCCTGCAGTTCGACCCGGCGCCGCGCAGAGGAGAGCCACACGTCACTCGCCGGACCCCCGACTACTTCCTGTGAATCTCACAGTATTGCCATGATATAATAACCTTCATTCAGTTTAAAATAAGAGGAGAGGAACGGTGGGCAACAGTATATATATGAAAAAAAGATTAAAGAGAAAACTGATCCAGAAAGAAATGTCTGTGGACCAAAAGGTGTGCGTGTGTGTGTGTGTGTGTGCCATATCCAATCCGACCCGGCTTCAGTCCGACACACGACCACGAGATCTCGTTCCCGTCTCGCTCCTGTCCTCAATACACTCACGCCTTCTCAACCCTCTTTCTTTACTCTACTTTTTTTTCCTTTTTTTTAATGTATGTTTGCACTTTTTTTTTTTTTTTTTTTTTTTTAAGCTGAACGAAACAAGTCAGTTTTACAATTTACGTCCACCTTTTTTCCATGTGGTGTGGGAGGAATGAGATGCTTTTGTATCCCAACATCCAGTATCTAGAGGGTGATCTTTCCTACGGGGGAAACATGTTAAACCGATGCCAACTACATGATTTGTGGCGGACTAAGATGGCCTGCCGGCGCAGGAATGCTGGGATAGCTTCAGATGATGGTGTGTGTCTGTATAAAGGGTACCAGTTCAACAATAAAGATGGATCTTGCTCCTGTATTGTGTCTGTTTCTCTGCTTGAATCTGCATTTATTTCATCAGCTTTATACAGTAATGATTGTTTCAAAGCCACTTCACATTAATAAAACTATGAAAAATTGCAGTGTTATTGTAAAATTATTAAACTAATTCAATTCAGATAAGAAATGGCTCAAGATAAGACCATTTATTCATATAAAATATTGGTAACACTTTACAATAAGGTTCATTAGTTAGCAACCTTAGTTAATATGAACTAAGAATGAACAATTCTTAGATAATATTAATTTCAACATTTACTAATACACTATTAAAATCAAGGGTATTTGTTAACATTAGTTAATGCACTGTGAACAAACAATGTTTAATAAATACTGTAACCAATGTATTGATCATTTTTAGTACATGTTAGTTAATACGTTAACTAATGAACCTTATTGTAAAGTGTTACCAAAATCTTATATACACATTTAGCTCAATACAGTTCAATAGCAGTCAATGTTACCATGTTCAGTCTCTTATTCAGCTCAGGTTTTGTGATCTGATAGTGTATTAAATCGATAATATTCCTGAATGTGAACCGTATTTTAAACCCTTAATATTAATAGTCTTTTAAATGTGTTTTCCAACCAGGGGTTACCTCAAGATGACTTAAAATAAGACAAAGCTTTACAATAAGCTGAAACAATTTCACAAAAGTTCTTAACATACTTTTCCAGTTCAAATGATAACAATCTTATCTTTTTATGTAACTGACTTTAAAGTGTCTTGACTGGCCATAACCAGTTTTGACTGTAGAAACAGTGAAAAAACATATGCAAATGACATATTCTTCATGCCTTAAAATATCTTGAATGTAACTCGACACCCTTGCCTCATTTAGTATGCGCGGTTCTATGAATATGCAAATGAGCCCCGCCTCCACTCACTCAGAGATCAACTGGTTGACGATCACACGTTGATCTGTTTGGTTACAAGGTAGTTTGTGACGTCAGAAACACCAGCGATTTCAAAGCGTGTTTTTGAGACTGTCTTTGGTTCACTGCAGTTTTAAGGAGAAAATACTCAGCAATGGTGTCGACTTATGAATTTACACATGATCAGAGTCAAAGTCAGTCAGCTGTTTATCATCATGTTAATTATTGTGTCTTTCACCCCAAATACCATTCGTTTAGATATTCTTCCGCGATCACGGCAAGGATCAGACGAATTTCCACGTGCATCTTGAAAAGCGGATGTAACTGTTCCTTAACCCTGTTGTACCCCACTCATTACTTTGCACAGTGCAAAGTACATTTTTAATTCAATTATTTTATTCCAGCTTCACTGTTGATTCAGGGGTTGAGGGCGGCCATTTTGGGTTGACATCATTGTAGTCCTCAGTTCACAACACTTCAGTCACTAATAGTCAGTCTGAGACTTTGCTGAAAGTGTCTTTATAAATAGCTCCTACTCTTACACAACTCCTACTTTTTACTACGAATTTTAACACTTAATTCAAAACTTAAACCTATTATTTTTCCTCAAGCATTTTCTGAAAAGTTTTATACATATGGCCCGTGATTTGTGAAATTATGTTACCTGGTCATTTTGTGACAGGGGCAAAAATAAATACAGTGAAATTTGTGTTTTTGTGATAATTAACTTATTTTTGGGGGGCCAATACAGCTTTTTTTTTTGCAATTATTTAAAATGCATCTGATCACTTCTGCACAATAATCTAGAAACAATGTGAATCAACAGCTGAAGCGGCAAACATTACGAAACAAAAAAAGTGTGTCACTGCAATACCTTTGACCATTACTGTAGTTCCCGTGGTCCACTGCGCGTGCTCGTGCATTAGTCACACACACACACGCGCGCGCGCACGCTGATTCTCAGTCTTATTCAGGCCTTGTTGACGTTCGGTTTATATCTTCATCGCTCACACAGTCACGGTAAGAACGGCACAAATCAGCCATATTAACATGCCGTATTTTGATAGTGAAGTGACAGAGTGAATGTATTTTTGTGTGAAATTATGATGTTTTAAACCGGTTGACGTGATGAATTCAGCGGTTGCTATGAGAGGCCTGTAGCCGCGCTGCTAACGTTAGCTTAGCATCACAAACAGCCTGTGCTTTATGTTGCTGTGATGTTTTCTGATTCTTACTTTGAATAATACAATACGTGACAGCGGATATTATTCATATTAAACCTTTTACGCTTTATGTATGTGTAGTAGAAGTCTGAGTGCTGGTGAATGTGAGCTAACACAGCTAGCATGAGTCATTTAGCTTCTGACTGACATTCCCATTCTTTAATAACCTGACTGTAATTGTGTTTTATTCATGCAGATGCCGACTATTAAACTGCAGAGCTCTGATGGAGAGATGTTTGAGGTGGATGTTGAAATCGCCAAGCAGTCTGTAACGATCAAAACCATGCTGGAAGGTAAGATGAGCTGAGATGTTGTGTGTTATAGGAAGCATGTTGTTATGCGTGTTGTGAATATGATATGTGAGGTGTGTTGTAATCTCTGCTGTGTTCTGCTCAGATCTGGGGATGGACGATGAAGGAGATGATGATCCGGTTCCTCTGCCCAATGTAAACGCAGCCATCCTGAAGAAGGTCAAACTTTTACATTAATATCTTGCTTAATTGAATTTCATATCATGAGGGTAAATTTCCAGCCTCCCCAAACGTGTCCAGATCATATATTACCACACAGTAAGGTAACACTTAATGTTACAGTGTCCCTTTTACATATATTACATGTACTTACCATAGTAATAACAGTAAATTATGCTTAATTATATGCAACGAACCCTCAACCAAACCTTACCCTAACCCTATTGTAAGTACATGTTGTTAATTAATATTACTCGGTTCTTAAATATATAATTACACCGTAACAATGACACCTTAAAGGGGTCATATAATGCCATTTTTGTACAAGCTAATATGATTATTTAGGGTCTAAATTAAAAGTTTGTAATATACTTTAATTAAAAATTCTCATTAGTATTGTAAGAAAACACTCATTTCACCTGGTCAAAAACAGCTGTTTTCAGCACACCGTTTAAGTGCATGTGTCTTTAAATGATGATGAGCTTTGCTCACCCCGCCCCTCTGTTCTGTGCGGACACCGTTTGTAACACAATAACCATAACACGTTGTTCATTATAAACGTGGGATTATGAATTATATTGAGAACGTCGTACATAGAAAACATGCTGTAATGTACCCTGAGTGTAAACAGCCGCATTCATCGTGAAGCGTGCAGCTAGCGATTTGCAAAGATTAATATAAATATCAATATAAAGGTTAATAAAATGTTACACTCACTTCTTCTTCTGGAGGTGCAGCAGGAACACGAATAGTTGGTACCGATCCTTTTTTCAGGAGCAGCTTCTTAGCAAAACCAGCTTTATACTGACCTCGTTTGTAAAGCAGTCTGGTGTGTGAAATGATTCGCGCAAACATGAAAGCACTGACGTTGATCGTGGGGAATATTCCCTTCGAAAAACAAACTCAGCCACTGCGTCTTCAGCGGTTCGGATTTAGGAACATCACAATGACTGTGTTCCTGATTGCACCCGAGAACACCACAATCGCTTATTATGAATCGCAATCGCTTATTCTGCTCATTGACAGTGCTCCAGCGTATCAACAATGACCGCGCCGCTTCGCGCGGACTATGATTGACAGCTCGCTCACAAGCGAGGGCGGTTCTGTGTTGAAACGCTGCTGTCAATCAACAGTCGTGGGAGGGGCGTCCGACCTTGTGACGTCACAAAATCGAACGGCTTGATTTAGACGGGGAAAACATATAAGAAGATTAAAAAAAAACACTGGATGGATTTTTATAATTTTATGATGGTTGTGTACAGGCACTGCCAACACACACTTCAGTACAATCAACTTGTAAAAGTGCATGTACCATTATATGAACCCTTTAAAATAGTGTAATCCACAGACCACGGACATATGGAAATAATTTGCACTAGGGTGTCTGTTCCTTGAAGTACCATCGTTGTTAATGAATATTCACTACTAATGGGGTGTGTGTGAATTAAATACTTTGTCTGTGTTCAAAAGTCTTGTGCACTGCATACCTGGACAGCTTTACTATGGCGTCTAGTACTATTTACTGTACGATTTTTGAGGAAATCAGGTTTGCTGTGCTTGTTTGTAGGGCTGCACAATTTGTGACTTTATAAATCAATAATAATGATTATTATTGATTATCATAGTTATTATTGTTTATCTAAATAAAATGTACTGAATAAAAAAACCCAGAAATAAAACAATAGTAATATTTCACTGTAAAATAAAATATTTAAGAAAAATATATTTTACACTACTACTGTAAAATTAAAACTCCAATATTTATGTGTATATTTTTTTTCATTCACAAATGTAAAAACATTATATGTTTTTTTGACAGAAATCCGCAGTTAGCCCTTAAAGTCGGCATGAAATCTAAATTTACCCTATTTGTTAGCGCATATTACTAGTCTTGTGGTGAACACTTAACCTGTGCAAGTTAATACACAGGAAAAATAGTTTGCCATGGTAATCTTTAATCAAAATCTGAAAAGTTACTTCCGGTCTGGACTGGCGTTCCTTCTCTGATGACGTCAGTTTGACGGCTTGGTTTGGGAAACGTGTAACCACTCCTCAAACCATCAGGCTATGAGCAGAGATGGAGAGGAGGAGCGCTGAAGTCAAACCCTGCCCTCGGTTAAATATTCCCTTTCACTGGGAAATACGTCACAACACTGGAGAAAAGTCGTTTGCAACTTCCGGTTCACGGGGACTTAAAAGTTAGTTCACCCAAAATTGGCCACTCACCCTCATGTCGTTACAAACCCGTGCGATTTTCATTCATCTTCTAAACACAAATGAACATTTTTAATGAAATCTGAGAGATATCTGTCCCTCCATTGACAGGCTACGCAACTACCGCTTCAAAAAGTTCATAAAGAGATCGTAAAACTAATCCATACGAATTGAGCGGTTTTGTCCAAATTTTCTGAAGAGACTTGATCGCGTTAAAGTACCATCACTTTATATGATGAATCATTTAATTTAGGCTTTTTTCCCCTCATATAAACATGATAATTAGCAAACATTAACAGAAGCTCAACCGTATTTGCTTGATCTTCTGTTTCCCCAACCGATGTGTGGGTTGATGAATGTTTATGTGTGAATAAGTGTAATTAAATCTGTTCATCATATACAGCGATTGAGTCTCTTCGGAAACTTTTGGACTAAACCGCTCGATTCATCTGGACTAGTTTTCCGTTCTCTTTATTAACTTTTTCGAAGTGTCAAACTGGTAGTTGCGTAGCCTGTCAATGGAGGGCCATTGTTTCATTAAAAATATCTTAATTTGTGTTTCAAAGATGAATGAAAGTCTAACCCTTTAAAGCTTCAACTTTGGCTCAGCGTTTCTCATCGCAAGGTTGTAAAGATTTAACACCATAGTTTTAAGTTTTGGTGCAGTGCTAATCCTAAAGGTCAAGGTTCGGCTGCTAGATGCTGTCACAGCATGCTAGACCTTTACAGGGCGAGTGATGGGAAGTTCGGATCATTTTACTTAGAGTTCTCAACGGGCCTGAAAATGACAACCCGACCCAACCCGGCCCGTGGCTTTTAAAGGCCGGACCCGATGTAACCCGACACATAAACATGAATTATCTGCCCGAACCCGGCCCGCGGCCCGATGCCGCGTTGGATTTTTTTTTTTTTTCTCATACACGTATTATCATGACCAGCAGATGGGAATTCAAATCAACCTTTAATGTTAACGCCTTTTAACAATACAAACAACTGAAACAATAAACTTTAAATATATAAATAGGCTGTAGTAGCGACGGTGAATTCACCTGCGGCAAGTTTACTTTTCACCAACTCCATCTTCTTCTCCAGGCTATAAAGGCGCGCAGCCGCGCACGCAGCGGCGTCAGGTCTGCCCCCGCCCCTCTCCATGATGCACGTTACACAGCAGCCAGACTTTCTTTACGGTGAACAGCAGCGATGATTAATAAATGTTTTATTTTGTTTTGTTTGTTTTACTGAGCGGAAAAGATTAAGCCCGAGGTCCGACCCGACCCAAGTCATTTGATTATATTTTCGACCCGAACCCGGCCCGAACCCGCGGGTCCCGTCGGGTTTGTCGGGCCGACCCGTTGAGAACTCTAATTTTACTCACTCTCTCTCGTTCGATCTCGTTCATCAAACTGGACGAATCTTTATTCGAGTCATTTCGTTCATTTAAGTGGCTTTAAATGTTATACTTTTAACAGGCAAATTCCCCGAACACATCCACCTACGCAATCTTGATTCTGAATTAAGAAATCATTATATCCCTCCGAGTTTTTAGTTCATTTGTCACGTGATTGACATCATGAATCGTCACTGTTTTGCATTGTGACGTTATTTTCAGGCCACTGTGACTGGGGTTCGTCTCATTGCTAATTCTCTGATATTAGGCTTTCTTTTGCACAGTATTTAGAAGCTTATTATAGATTGTGTGTGTGTGTGTGTGTGTGTGGGGGGGGGGGTGTTCTGTTCAGTATCGCGATATTTTGCGCGCGCAATTAGGCTATATCGATACAGTAGCGCAAAATATTGCAATATTTAATTATAAAAGTTTTACTTTCTGGGTTTTCTCCATTGGTTTTCTCTGAGTTTACTCTGATAATTTACATTTGCGCATTACATCCACACGGTGGCGCTTGTTGCGGTGCTTTGTTGTCGTGCATTCAACAGCAAATTCAAATGAAAATGGCTTCACCATCACAACCGGTTGTACACGACGCTCCGTCGTCTTTCACATTGAAAGTGTGGGCATGTTGACCAACTCCTTTTTCTAAAAAATGCCAATATTCCCAAATGAAACCAAAGTTGATGACCTTGCAGCCGACAGGACTGGACTCTAGCAGGACACATTTGTTTATTTTTCTCACTTTGATTGAAGCTCTAAGTTACTCTTATTTATGATTATTCTCAGGTTTATGTTACTCTATTGTATTTAAAATATTTTAAAGTTATGGGCTGGGAGCGCTCACCATTCATGTGAGAGGTCTCCTATTCAGAGAATAATTACGTCCTGTCCTGTAATGAGGTCCTGTGTCCTGAATGTTCAAGGTTTTTGCACTTCAGTTAATGTGTAGAAGATGATGTTCACAGAATTAAATGTGACATTTGAAGTGAGTTGAGCAGTCTTATTTTCCTCATTTTTTGTAATGCCTTTGAATAATATGGGGGACATGAATCGCAGTACATCGCAGAATCGAGTCGCAGTACTTGCTGTATCGCAGTAATATTGAATCGTGGCCCAAATATCGCAATACTATCGAATCGTCACATTTTTGCCCATTCCCACCCCTAGTGTGTGTGTAATGTAATCCTCCAGTGTCCGTCTTACATGGGACTGAGCCGTGTGGTGTGTTTGATGTGTCCACAGGTGATTCAGTGGTGCACACACCATAAAGATGACCCTCCTCCACCCGAAGACGACGAGAATAAAGAGAAAAGAACGGATGACATTCCCGTGTGGGACCAGGAGTTCCTCAAAGTGGACCAGGGCACTCTCTTCGAACTCATTCTGGTTTGTCAAACTCACTTTTAGGACAACATCAGTGCGCCAGATTGTAGATAAAGCTGTCACTCTGCACTAGGGCTGTAATCAACCAAAGAAAATCTTGGTCGACTGAAGTCCTGACATTTTCGACTAAAAATATCATCACAAGAACTTTTGAGGAATATGCAACATAATTTAGACAATTGTTTTTGTCACATGTATTATAATAACTGCGGCTGAACACAGGAGCTCAGCTTCGCGGCTGAGACACGAATAGACTATTAACTTAAAGATTTTACTCTTAAACACAAAAGGCACGTCCCCTTTAATAAAAAAGAATATTAATTAAACAAACCAGATCAAGAGCAGAAACTAAATAAAGTGCATAACTGAAAAATAAAGCATAGGCTCAAAACTAAAACAAACAGTGGGCACAGCGCAAATTTGCATTCGACTTTTTTCCCATTTTCTATTTTTTTAAAAATGCTGCCACACTGCCGATGTCTTTGTTGACATGATAGAAGAGGACTGACTGACTATGAATTAAACGCTCTCACAATTAAATAAATAATATTCAGCAAACCTTCTAGTAGCCTACTTTCTTTAGTCTGCCTCTCTTCTCCAGTGGGTTGGGCTAATCCAAAAGAAGTGAAAACAAGGGGGGTGTTCTGAAGACAGACTGTTACCTGTGAAACAGGGGTGCTCTGAAAACACCCCCATTAGCAATTAGTGCTTTCCTCCTGATGAAATGAACGCGGCAAAAAATCGACCAATCAGAATTTTGGTCGAGCCAGAACGTATCGACCAATAATCGATTGATCGACTGGGAGATTACAGCCCTGCTCTGCACTAGGGCTGCACGATATCGAAGAGATATGCGATAACTAAAGCAAATAATTTGATGTGCGATACGATAATGCTTAAAGTGTGTCATATAAACAAATTATCTTTAAAATACATTTAAAATTATATAACCTACATACGTGTTTCACATTCTTTTTGTGACAAGAAAACATCCCTACAGCTTCTGACAGTGAGCATCAGTGTTTTACTGTAGCGTAAGAAGTCAATATTTAATAATGAAGTGTTTTTAACATCAGTGTAAACCACAGGGTTCAGGTTATCCTACATTAGGGTTATTTCACAACAGAAACTGAATAATCAAATGTAAAAATAAAACACGGCTTAGTTTTCACTGTATGAATTAAATATATCCTGATTCTTATTAAAGCTACAGAAGTTATTCAGTGAGTGATTTTCTCTTAGACTTTTGTTCATGACCACAGTTATTGCAAGCCATCGTGATATTTAATTAATTTCTATATATTGTGCAGCCCTTCTCTGCACTTAATGAAGCAAACCCAGTCGAGAAGCACTTGTTTAAAGGGTTAGTTCACCCAAAAATGAAAGTTCTGTCATGAATTACTCGCCCTCGTGTCGTTCCAAACCCGTAAGACTTTCGTTCATCTTAAGATCGCAAATATTGAAAGTCAATTCACCCAAAACTCTTTGAGTCTTCAAAACATTCATAAAAAGAGCAGAAAATAAATCCATATGAATGAAGCGGTTTAATCCAAGGCTCACCGGGTCAACTTTATTCACACATAGACAGTGAATGAGCTCAAACATGCTTACACACAAACATCGATCAACGAATGTACATGGATCTCTTAGATTTCGTACCGAAGCTTATGCGTGAGAATCAATGAGATTTGTTCTAAACAAAATAACATAACTAGAGGTTCTGACAACACTGTAATTGCAGCAGTCTATTTAAAATGTTTAAAATGAGTGAATGATTCAATGACTCACTCATAAAGACCTATTTCATTAGCATTTTTGAACTAATCTCTTGAGTGAATGATTCAATGACTCACTCATAAAGACCTATTTCATTAGCATTTTTGAACTAATCTCTTGAGTGAATGATTCAATGACTCACTCATAAAGACCTATTTCATTAGCATTTTTGAACTAATCTCTTGAGTGAATGATTCAATGACAAAAACATGTTTTTAAGTCATTTGTCGCCACTTGTGTAATGTAATCGATACAATCGTCATTTGAAACGTCAAGTTACTTTCAAGAGGTGATTTTCTATATATTTATATACTTCTGTGCTAGTAGGAATGATTGCAAGACAGAAATAATGATCCTGTGTGTTAGAGACCGTTTGTGAAGCTGTCTCATATCTACACATGACAGCGGCTCTCTCTGGATCAGAACTCAGATCTGTATGTTCGCTGTGATCGGACTTGTCAAAGGTTTATTAGACAGACGAATCGCTGCCATTTAGGAGCAGGAACGCGATGTTTTAACAATTGTGACTCTGGACCACGAAACCAGTCACATGTCGCACGGGTATATTTGTGGCAATAGCCAACAATACTTTTTTTTTTTTTTTTTTATGCCAAAAATCATTAGGAGATTAAGATTAAAGATCATGTTCCATGAAGATATTTTGTACATGTCCTACCGTAAATGTATAAAACATTTATTTCTGTGAGTGAATGCAGCACAATCGCCAACATGAACGTAGAACTTTAAAGGAGATTTTCTCAATGTTTAGATTTTTTTGCACCCTCAGATTCCAGATGTTCAATAGTTGTATCTCAACCAAATATTGTCCTATCCTGACAAACCATACATCAATGGAAAGCTTATTTATTCAGCTATTAGATGATGCATACATCTCAATTTAAAAAAATTGACCCATGTTTTGTGGTCCAGGGTCACAATTAATCATGCAGCTCTAAAAATAAACACTGATTTCATTTGATTGGTAACAGCCTATATTATCAATGCATTTTTGCACTGCAGAAGTGGCACCGAAGCAGCATTCACATGTATTTACACTGCAATTACAATTACATAATGCTATGGGTGTTAAAATATTGAAATGACTTTAAATCGCCAGTAGGTGGCAGCAAGTCTGTCTTAATGAGCGAGTCATTTAGCTACAGCAATCATTTACATTTGAAAACGCCTCGAAAACAGAGTGTGGACTCTGAAAACTGAGGTATTTGAAAACGATGATGCGTGTTTAGTCATGTGATGCATGTTGTACCGATAGATATGTTTATACCAGTGTCTAAAATGTAACTGGCATGGATCCTTCATGCAAATGTGTGTGAGATTTGAGCAGCGTTGCGTTTGTTGGCCACAAGATGTCCGCCTCTTCATTTGCTCCACTTCCATTTGCTCACTTTCATCTCTTGTCTTTTGTTTAGGCTGCAAATTACTTGGACATCAAAGGTTTGCTAGATGTGACCTGCAAGACGGTTGCAAACATGATCAAAGGCAAAACCCCAGAGGAGATCAGAAAGACGTTCAATATCAAAAATGATTTCACAGAGGAAGAGGAAGCCCAGGTAAAAACAAGAGCTCATTTTATCCTGTGTCTCGTGATGTAATGCGCTCGCGCTCACCAGAGTGTGTGTGTGTGTTGCAGGTACGCAAGGAGAACCAGTGGTGTGAAGAGAAGTGAAGATCCTGACACACTTTAACACTATGGATTGGTCCAAAAAAAACGTAAAAAAGTAATTAAAAAAATTGCACTGCGCTGTTCATATTTAACACAAATAAACAGTCAAATCCCATGTGTTTTGCTAGCATGTGTGGTGTAAAAGCTTTTTTGTTAAACCACCATTTCCTTTTCTCATTTTCTCACTGGAACTAGTATTTACCCATGTAGAGAAAACACTCCCTTCGCCACAGTTTTTTATTTTTGACTGAGCTCGTCGCCAAACGGCGATTTGGTTTTCTTTTCTTTTCTTTTTTTTTAAAAATACATTAGCAACATTTTATAAGCAGCCTGATTTGTGCTGACGAGAGATCAGTGTTGGAAAGATGTATAAAACGTGTGTTGTGAACTGGAAGTACTTGTGTCTGCTTTCACTTGGTTTTCTTTGCTTCATTGTATAGGACTGAAAGTCACAGTTCTGCTCGTAAATGGCAGGCAATTAGGATTATAAATCTTTTAATTCCAAAAAATAAAACGATTATTGTGGGATTTGTCCATTCTTTCTGCAATATTTCTGCACCTTTAGACTGTTTTTGCCAGATAGTCAGTTTTGTAGCGTTCTTCATCCGTTTCTTGGCACAGTGGCGTTTAAAGGGTCTGAATGTGGAGAAACCCTTGTTATTAGTGACACCGGTGGCCGTTCAGTGAAACTGCAGCTTACGCTTACTGTTCGCACTCGTGAACACGTAACATACAACAGACTGAACGAGATTCAAGGACCCGATATACTCACGGAGAAGCTCTTTTTCATTCTTCGTTTAGAAGTAAAAAGTTAGAAATACCTTTGCTGCGATATACTGTTAACGAACATCCCGACACCGTTTTGTTCTTTGTTTAGAAGTAAAAAGTTTGAAATACAGTTGCAGTGATACACTGTTAACGAACATCCTGACACCGTTTTGTTTTCCGTTAAGAAATAAAAAGTTAATAGCGATATACTGTTTACGAACATCCCGACGTTGTTTTGTTCTTCATTTAAAAATAAAAAGTTAGAAATGCAGTTGCAGCGATTATACTGATAACGAACATCCCGACACCGTTTTGTTCTTCGTTTAGAAGTAAAGTTAGAAATACAGTTGCAGTGATGCACTGTTAACGAACATCCCGACGCCGTTTTTGTTTTCCGTTAAGAAATAAAAAGTTAATAGCGATATGCTGTTAACGAACATCCTGACACCATTTTGTTTTCCGTTAAGAAATAAAAAGTTAATAGCGATATACTGTTAACGAACATCCCGACACCGTTTTGTTCTTCGTTTAGAAGTAAAAAGTTAGAAATACATTTGCAGCGATACACTGTTAACGAACATCCTGACACCATTTTGTTTTCCGTTAAGAAATAAAAAGTTAATAGCGATATACTGTTAACGAACATCCCGACACCGTTTTGTTCTTCGTTTAGAAGTAAAAAGTTAGAAATACGTTTGCAGCGATATACTGTTAACGAACATCCTGACACCATTTTGTTTAGAAATAAAAAGTTAATAGCGATATACTGTTAATGAACATCCCGACGTTGTTTTGTTCTTCATTTAAAAATAAAAAAGTTAGAAATACAGTTGCAGCGATTATACTGGTAATGAACATCCTGACACCATTTTGTTCTTCGTTTAGAAGTAAAGTTAGAAATACAGTTGCAGTGATATACTGTTAACGAACATCCTGACACCGTTTTGTTTTCCGTTAAGAAATAAAAAGTTAATAGCGATATACTGTTAACGAACATCCTGACACCATTTTGTTCTTCGTTTAGAAGTAAAGTTAGAAATACAGTTGCAGTGATACACTGTTAACGAACATAATCCGTGTATCATTCGTTCAGTCGTTTTTTATTTCATATTGAAAGTAGAAAACATTGAAAACGGTTCCTTTTTCGATTTTTCATTTTTTCCAAAAAAACGAAAAACAAGAATTCAGCTTGATTTTTCACTTTTAGTTCTGAGGTAGAAAAATGAATAAACAGCTTGGATATTCGATTTCTACACGTGGGCGGGAATGAAACGCCCCTTTCCTCTGATTTGTCAGCCAAAGATCAAACTGTCCCGTCATCAGTTCTTCCTCAGTTCTGCACTGCAGAATAAGAGTCCTCCGTTGTGTGGATTAACGCATTTATTGCAACTTTTTCATATTTTTTCCCATCAACCAGACTAACGAATGGCTCGACACAACCCGTACTGGGGAATAGACTAGACAGGGCTTCTTTGTAGACCAGAGTTCTCAAGTGCCAGGGGTTTGCTATTTTCCTATTTTCCGAACTGTAAAGTCACGTTTTTTTATTAATTTTTTACCATGAACCACGCTGTGTTTTATTCCTACGTGACTATATAATGCATTTTACTTCAAATAATCTAAATGTTGACTTTGAAAAGTAGGTGCGTCAGAAGGCTATTCACTCTATTTTGGTTAATTTTTGGTGAGCGCCAGAAAGATCTAAAGAGACCGAGACGCGCTAAAGCAGCGCATCATGTTGTTTTCTTTATTTTTCAAAGGCATGACATTTTGTAGTCATTTTGAATGTACACAAATACATTGTACTGTTTCAAATGACAGATTATTAAACGACAGAATATTAAGTTATTTCCCCTGCTGAGCAATAAATCCAAGTGATGGCGCTAGCGCATCGCTCGCTCACACAGCATCTAGGCTATTATCAGTTCACTTCTGGCATTGCTAACTTGAAATTGCAGCCTGTTCATTATTAAAATAAAACACAGTCAACCAAATATATAAAAAGTTATTCTGCTTAATTTAATTGGTCTGTTGTAGCCTACAATATAAAGGCTGTGCCGCACAGTCCTAGTTGCTGTTATTCCAAACTCATTTCCCTTGCTGTGAAGATGATGATTTAGCCTATACGTGTATATGGGACTCGGCTGAAGTATAAAGCCTTCTTTACATTACTAGTTAGCATCCAAATGTTACATTGCAAATATGGAAACTTTGGACCGAATGAGAGATGCGCGAAACCAACGTCGGGACAGTTTCAGTTTCGATTCAAATACATTTGTTTAGGCTTGGCTTTTAAAATAGGCTAAATGTTGTTTATAATAAAGGACACAATAGGCTATTTTTATAAGCTATTAGGTTATATTTGTATTATAGGCTACGTGGCTTCTTATTTTTCATTCTTGTTGTTTTCTGAATAGCCTCATTTAAAGATTTGACATAGGCTACAGTAAGGGGAAGTAAAATACGCATAGACATAGCCTATATGTTATTAATAGTGTTTATAATGTTAATGTTGTATTTTATTTACCGGTCTTTTACACTATTTCTGAATAGGCTAATAATAAAATGCGTTTGCTTCCCTCTCAACATGACCCGGTGGACTGCGCACAAGCGCACATCTTTGGGATATAAATTAATAAATTTGAATAAAACACAAGGCCTACATTATAAAACTCAGAAGAGTATGTATTTTAATATCTCTGTTGTTCCTCTGTTCTCCGGTTGTTAGTCAGTCTGAATGACAATTCATGCGTTTACGTTAATATAGGCCTATTATATAGGCTAGTCAATGCATTATTCTTTTCTTTTTGTATTAGTGTTAAAAAATATTTAATTTACAACTAATTATATTAATTTATATCTTCATTTATTATTTAAAAAAAGAAAACTGGGCGAGGACACCATGGTAGGCTAACAGCCGTCATTTACCCTGCATAACTAGCTGATGCTAAGCAGGTGAATCTACAAAGAAGAAAGCCCTGTCTAGTCTATTCCCCAGTACGGGTTGTGTCGAGACATTCGTTAGTCTGGTTGATGGAAAAAATATGAAAAAGTTGCAATAAACGCGTTAAGAATCCACACAACGGAGGACTCTTATTCTGCAGTGCAGAACTGAGGAAGAACTGATGACGGGACAGTTTGATCTTTGGCTGACAAATCAGAGAAAAGGGTCGTTTCATTCCCGCCCACGTGTAGAAATCGAATATTCAAGCTGTTCATTCATTTTTCTACCTCAGAACGAAAAGTGAAAAATCAAGCTGAATTCTTGTTTTTCGTTTTTTTGGAAAAAATTAAAAATCGAAAAAGGAACCGTTTTCTATTTTTTTCTACTTTCAATATGAAATAAAAAACGACTGAACGAATGATACACGGATTGAACATCCTGACACCGTTTTGTTTTCCGTTAAGAAATAAAAAGTTAATAGCGATATACTGTTAACGAACATCCCGACACCATTTTGTTCTTTGTTTAGAAGTAAAAAGTTAGAAATACGTTTGCAGCGATACACTGTTAACGAACATCCCGACACCATTTTGTTATTTGTTTAGAAGTAAAAAGTTAGAAATACGTTTGCAGCGATACACTGTTAACGAACATCCTGACACCATTTTGTTTAGAAATAAAAAGTTAATAGCGATATACTGTTAACGAACATCCCGACGTTGTTTTGTTCTTCATTTAAAAATAAAAAGTTAGAAATACAGTTGCAGCGATTATACTGTTAACGAACATCCCGACGCCGTTTTTGTTTTCCGTTAAGTAATAAAAAGTTAATAGCGATATACTGTTAACGAACATCCCGACACCGTTTTGTTCTTCGTTTAGAAGTAAAGTTAGAAATACAGTTGCAGTGATACACTGTTAACGAACATCCCGACGCCGTTTTTGTTTTCCGTTAAGTAATAAAAAGTTAATAGCGATATACTGTTAACGAACATCCCGACACCGTTTTGTTCTTCGTTTAGAAGTAAAGTTAGAAATACAGTTGCAGTGATACACTGTTAACGAACATCCCGACGCCGTTTTTGTTTTCCGTTAAGTAATAAAAAGTTAATAGCGATATACTGTTAACGAACATCCCGACGCCGTTTTGTTCTTCGTTTAGAAGTAAAAAGTTAGAAATACGTTTGCAGCGATATACTGTTAACGAACATCCTGACACCATTTTGTTTAGAAATAAAAAGTTAATAGCGATATACTGTTAATGAACATCCTTTTTCCTCAACGATACCAGGGACACCGAAGCACCGGGGAACATGAAATTTGATGGGCATGTAGCCCCACTACACTTCTACGGAAAAATTTCGTTTGGTCCCCGGGGGCCACTCCCCCCCCGCGCTGGGCCCCCCCCAAACCCAAAAAAATGCAGTTTTTCCTAAATAACTACCTGAACCGTGGCACCGAGGATGAAGACATTTTTATGGTATGTTGGTCTACTAGACTTTTACGGAAAAATTTCGTTTGGTCCCCGGGGGCCACTTCCCCCCCCTGCGCTGGGGCCCCCGTAAATTTTTCGTCAACGATACCAGGGACACCGAAACACCGGGGAACATGAAATTTGGTGGGCATGTAGCCCCACTAGACTTCTACGGAAAAATTTCGTTTGGTCCCCGGGGGCCAAATTACTCCACGTCATTTATTTTTGTGGAAAGCCAGTGCAGGCCTGAGCGGCGGTCATATTTTGTACCGCGATGCGGTACATCTAGTTATTATCAGAAATACATTTTCAGATATCAAAAATGACAAATGTAACATGTTGAAATATGTTTACAGATATCAAGTTACATTTCAACTAGTGACAATTGAGTTCTTGATATCAGAAATGTATAATTTTACTAGTAACAAAGTAATTATTGAAATCAATAACTATCTTTTTTTTTTTTACTTGTAAGAAATCAATTATTGATAATTGAATGGCAGCCTATGGTGAAAATACAATAACAGATATCACGAATTATAGTTTTTACTAGTGGAATTTTAGCTCCTGATAGGAATTAGCTGAAATCAAGAACTCAAATCCTGGTAATGAATAAAAGTCACACTTCTGATAGTTCGAGCTCAGTGTCTTCGAGTCAGTGGATAAAGACACGTTAAAGTGTTGAGTGTCAGGAACAATGAAAGATCAGCTTTAAACAGAGTTTTCAAAATATTTTAATAAATCTAGTTACATCAGAAGCGAAAGTAGGAGAGCTGGCTCCCTCTGCTGGCATGATGGAGACAGACCCGAGTGAACACTGAGTGACTGCTGGAGAAGCGCATACACACACACATGCATACACACGCACACACACACACAAAGCGGAGTTTCATACAAAATACATGCACATACTTCATTTCAAACGCTGACGTTTGGATGTATGACAGGCGTAGCAGACTACAGATCTACACAACAAAAACTTAAAATGAATGAATAAAAGTAAAAAGCCCAAGAATGTTTTTGTTTTTTTTTCGTTTTTTTTTCTCTTTACATAAAAACATATAAAAGTTTAGTTATTTACGGACTTTCATATCTATAAAAGAATACGGTTTACAACACATTTACTTGATTGTAGAATTGAGAACTTTTCAGTGATGTAGAGACATGGCATTTAAATGATGGATTATCGGCAGTCGTAAGCGGTTTTAACACACAGTGGCTGAATCTCACGAAGAAATATACAGATCGTACTTCACAAAATCAAAAGATGAAGTAAGAAACTCGTTTCATGTGAAGAAAAGTCTCTCTGGATCGTGACGTTACTGTTATTGTACTTTCTAATGAGAATCAGACAATTATGAGAACTACATTCGCATTACTGTAATACAGAAAATCATAATTAACCCTCTGGTACTGTTCGCTTGTCGGTCAAAAAAAGACCACTTTAACTTTATTTTAGTTCAATAATATTTCTTATTTATTAATATTGTGTATTTTTAGGGGATTTTTTAGTACTAAATTATATTTATACAGTAGTTATAATTTATTTATTCACTTTTTGAGCATAGACCTGAAAATTTAATTTCCAACTTAAACTGTCATACACCTTAAGTTTGATCTCTTTTTAAAGACGACACTTGGCAGATTATTGCTTAAGTGAAAAGTTTAAAATGTTGTAAAATTTTACATTTATTGTAATGAAAAATGCAGAAAAATACTATTTTAATACTAAATACTAAAACTGTGAGGAAATCGAAGCCAGAAATCTAAACAAGCTGTTTTCCAAATTTGAGGTTGATATCTCCAAAAATGAGCTTTCGGTCAGATTGTGTTCGGCTGCAGTACCAAACGCTTCCACTAGAGGAAATTCGTATCCCATTCATTTCCAATGCGCTCAAGTGTGGCTGTTTTTTACAGGAACATTTAACCTTTCCGAATCATGTCCATATTTTTGTGTGTGTGTGTGTGTTCACACAGCAAGTGCCAAAATCTTTACCAAGTTTCGTACCATTCCGATGAAGTGAAGAAAAAAAAAGTACAATTTTTCAGTCAAAAATGACCTAGAGGTCTAATATACAGCACTAGAGGATTAATATACATCGTTTCATATATAATTGTCTGAACTACAGTAACAAAAATGAGTTTTTTTTTTTTGCATTATGGTAATGAAAACAATAATATGCTTAATTGTCAATAAAATAAAAGAGAAAACATTCCTCATGAGATTCACCCACGAGAAAATCTAATGCCACGACCTCCTTAAAGATGAATTATGTGCCGCCATTTTTTTTTTTTATATATATATTTTTTGAGTAAACAGGAGCACAGAGAATGTGAGGAATGAGTCTCGGCATGGGTTATTGTGGCTGGCGTGTCGTGCTCTCTGTTTTAATTCTGCTGAAGTGGAGCGAGAGTCTGGGCGGGTGGGCGGAGCGTTTGCCACTCTGTGGGCGGGGCCTGCTGGTGGGGGAGGCGGGGCTTGGCAGCTGATTGACAGGTGAGGGGGAGGAGTCTATAGCACTTCCATCGGAAGAATGGGGGCTGGCGCAGCGTCCTCGTTGAAGGTAGCGAATGCACTTCTTTTTCCTCCTAGGAACAGTCAAGAGAGTTATCTGTGAATAAAGCGTGGATGTGAAACGTCACAAATATGAACAATGACAGAAAATAAAAGCACACAAAAAAACAAAGGTAACACTTTATTTTGAGGTGTCTTACAGTGTGATTATATATTTATGCACCGAGTAATAATAATTAACAACATGTACTTACTATAGGGTTAGGGAAGGATTTGGTTGTATGTAATTATGCATCATTTACTGTTATTACTACACGAAACATATGTAACAAGGACACTGTAAAATAAAGTGTTACCAAAACAAACAGTTATGCCAGAATATGAGCTACTGCTCTACCCTGGGTTATCAAAGTCACCATTAAAGTCCCCTGACGATGCCGTAACCCACGCATTTCTGCTCAAAACCGGCGTGTGAATGTTTTCATTCAGAAATGACCACTTTTCAGTAAGTTCACACATAAATGTAGGATACCCAGACAGCAACAGATCCGGCCCAGATCCGGCACATGTGGATTCAACACGGCCCAGATGTGGGCCGGATCTTTCAACCTAACAGTCATTAGATGATAGAAATCAGTTGAGTGCATACGTTTGCAGAATCTTTAAGACGGTAGTCGATAAAATGAGGAAGAAAGAGGGATCATAAGATTTGTGTGGACTATATGCAAATATCATGTGTAACTTTTAAAAGAAAAAAACATCTTTTATTATTGTTGTTGTTCTACAAGTAAGGCGAATGATATATGAATATAGATTGGAATAAAGTTTGGTGTGTGTGAAGCTGCTGAAGTGGAGATTTCTAATCTTTAAAGATATGTATTGTAATTGAAATCTACAGTCACAAATGGACAAAAGTGCACTTAAATGTGTATTGTGGATTTTTCTTTCCACTCATGACGCATGAAAGTGCATGAAAAAACAATGTTTTTGTCCATAGTGTCAAAAACTATGGACTTCACTTCATTTTAGGATGAGCTATTCCTTCAGCGACACGGGTCTTTACCCACCCTCATGCATGATACAACAACAGAATTTTAAAGTTAGTGTTGAAGTAGAAAGTGTTATCACGTATTGTCTGTAAACCACAGCGCTGCCAAACCACAGTGCCAACCCGGCAGGAGAGCCTGGAGATCAGATCCACCGCAGTCACTTCAGACACAAATCAAAGTCTCACACACTCGCCCGCATCAAAGTCTCCCTGACAGGAGCGTTAGCAGCGCTCGGCCACCGCAGGAAGCTCTGAGCTTAAAGATGTCGAGCTCAGCTATCAGCTCGTGCTGACCACAGTGAGCAGACGGTTTTCTGAAGGTGGATGAGGAGGCGTGAGATGAGCACTCCAGCGGAAGCAGAGCGTTCGGGATGTTTCCACAGACGTCACTCGTGTTGCGTCATTCTGCACTTCTGGCATGGACTAACATTGTTATTTGTGTTATTTTGTTACTCGTGTTACGCAGCGCGTTTGAGCTTCATCAAGAACCAAAGAGGTTCATTCTCGTGTTACGCAGCGCGTTTGAGCTTCTCAAGAACCAATGAGGTTCATTCTCGTGTTACGCAGCGCGTTTGAGCTTCATCAAGAACCAAAGAGGTTCATTCTCGTGTTACGCAGCGCGTTTGAGCTTCTCAAGAACCAATGAGGTTCATTCTCGTGTTACGCAGCACGTTTGAGCTTCTTAAAGAACCAATGAGGTTCATTCTCGTGTTACGCAGCGCGTTTGAGCTTCATCAAGAACCAAAGAGGTTCATTCTCGTGTTACGCAGCGCGTTTGAGCTTCTCAAGAACCAATGAGGTTCATTCTCGTGTTACGCAGCGCGTTTGAGCTTCTCAAGAACCAATGAGGTTCATTCTCGTGTTACGCAGCGCGTTTGAGCTTCAGCAAGAACCAATGAGGTTCATTCTCGTGTTACACAGCACGTTTGAGCTTCTCAAGAACCAATGAGGTTCATTCTCGTGTTACGCAGCGCGTTTGAGCTTCAGCAAGAACCAATGAGGTTCATTCTCGTGTGACGCATCACGTTTGAGCTTCTCAAAGAACCAATGAGGTTCATTCTCGTGTTACGCATCACGTTTGAGCTTCTCAAGAACCAATGAGGTTCATTCTCGTGTTACGCAGCACGTTTGAGCTTCTCAAGAACCAATGAGGTTCATTCTCGTGTTACGCAGCGCGTTTGAGCTTCTCAAGAACCAATGAGGTTCATTCTCGTGTTACGCAGCGCGTTTGAGCTTCATCAAGAACCAAAGAGGTTCATTCTCGTGTTACGCAGCGCGTTTGAGCTTCTCAAGAACCAATGAGGTTCATTCTCGTGTTACGCAGCACGTTTGAGCTTCTTAAAGAACCAATGAGGTTCATTCTCGTGTTACGCAGCGCGTTTGAGCTTCATCAAGAACCAAAGAGGTTCATTCTCGTGTTACGCAGCGCGTTTGAGCTTCTCAAGAACCAATGAGGTTCATTCTCGTGTTACGCAGCGCGTTTGAGCTTCTCAAGAACCAATGAGGTTCATTCTCGTGTTACGCAGCACGTTTGAGCTTCATCAAGAACCAATGAGGTTCATTCTCGTGTTACACAGCACGTTTGAGCTTCTCAAGAACCAATGAGGTTCATTCTCGTGTTACGCAGCGCGTTTGAGCTTCAGCAAGAACCAATGAGGTTCATTCTCGTGTGACGCATCACGTTTGAGCTTCTCAAAGAACCAATGAGGTTCATTCTCGTGTTACGCATCACGTTTGAGCTTCTCAAGAACCAATGAGGTTCATTCTCGTGTTACGCAGCACGTTTGAGCTTCTCAAGAACCAATGAGGTTCATTCTCGTGTTACGCATCACGTTTGAGCTTCAGCAAGAACCAATGAGGTTCATTCTCGTGTTACGCATCACGTTTGAGCTTCTCAAGAACCAATGAGGTTCATTCTCGTGTTACGCATCACGTTTGAGCTTCTCAAGAACCAATGAGGTTCATTCTCGTGTTACGCAGCACGTTTGAGCTTCTCAAGAACCAATGAGGTTCATTCTCGTGTTACGCATCACGTTTGAGCTTCTCAAGAACCAATGAGGTTCATTCTCGTGTTACGCATCACGTTTGAGCTTCTCAAGAACCAATGAGGTTCATTCTCGTGTTACGCATCACGTTTGAGCTTCTCAAGAACCAATGAGGTTCATTCTCGTGTTACGCAGCACGTTTGAGCTTCTCAAGAACCAATGAGGTTCATTCTCGTGTTACGCAGCACGTTTGGGCTTCTCAAGAACCAATGAGGTTCATTCTCGTGTTACGCAGCACGTTTGAGCTTCTCAAGAACCAATGAGGTTCATTCTCGTGTTACGCAGCACGTTTGAGCTTCATCAAGAACCAATGAGGTTCATTCTCGTGTTACGCATCACGTTTGGGCTTTTCAAGAACCAATGAGGTTCATTCTCGTGTTACGCATCACGTTTGAGCTTCTCAAGAACCAATGAGGTTCATTCTCGTGTTACGCAGCACGTTTGAGCTTCTCAAGAACCAATGAGGTTCATTCTCGTGTTACGCATCACGTTTGAGCTTCTCAAGAACCAATGAGGTTTATTCTCGTGTTACGCATCACGTTTGAGCTTCTCAAGAACCAATGAGGTTCATTCTCGTGTTACGCATCACGTTTGAGCTTCTCAAGAACCAATGAGGTTCATTCTCGTGTTACGCATCACGTTTGAGCTTCAGCAAGAACCAATGAGGTTCATTCTCGTGTTACGCATCACGTTTGGGCTTCTCAAGAACGAATGAGGTTCATTATCGTGTTACGCATCACGTTTGAGCTTCAGCAAGAACGAATGAGGTTCATTATCGTGTTACGCATCACGTTTGAGCTTCTCAAGAACCAATGAGGTTCATCCTCGTGTTACGCAGCACGTTTGGGCTTCAGCAAGAACCAATGAGGTTCATTCTCGTGTTACGCATCACGTTTGGGCTTCTCAAGAACGAATGAGGTTCATTATCGTGTTACGCATCACGTTTGAGCTTCAGCAAGAACCAATGAGGTTCATTCTCGTGTTACGCATCACGTTTGAGCTTCTCAAGAACCAATGAGGTTCATTCTCGTGTTACGCAGCACGTTTGAGCTTCAGCAAGAGCCAGCAAAGTTCATTCTCATGTTAAACAGCACGATTTCATTCTCCTGAAATGTACTACTTTTCACTGGCTTTCAATGTCCCCTAAACGATTGTCTTTTATGATTGACTTTTTGAATGATTAAGAATTTGTCAATATTTAATTTGTCATTGTCTTATCTTTCCTTTTATGGTATTTTGATGCTTAATGATGTGTTGTAAAGCACATTGGTACATAAACTTTGACTTTGAATATCTGCACTTTTACTCAGTCACTTTATTTAATTTTTTTGTATTTCGTCCTCCACTGTGCACAAGGATTGACTGGTTGGTTCAAACAGGACTACAACTCAAAGCTTGATGGACACAGCCGAAACAGAGGAGGCGTTTGTAGCGCATCCGTTTCAATAAAGCAGAGCTGGGAAACTGTCAGCGCAGATAAAGAGCACTCATGTTAGTGACAGATTCATGCGGGACAGAAGGACAGTAGTACACACCTGCAGGGGCCACACCAGTCCGTTTGTTGGTTGAGCCCAAAGCGAGCACGGCATTTCTTTGGCGAGCCGGGGTCTGAGCGAAAGGCAGCATGCGTGAGCACGGGGAAAGAGCCAGCGGCAGAGACAGAAGATTGAGTGAAGGAGATGAAGGGGAAAGAGGCCGCCAAGCCAGAGAGGTTAGCCATCCGCACACCAGGAGAAATAGAAAAGCAATCTCAATCAGGACAGTCAGAGCGCCCCCTCATAAACAGAGCCCTCGTTGCCCCGCAAATAAATGGAGCTACATATCATATTATGTAGTCTGTGCATACTACCCACTACTGCATGTAATATACAATATACTGCATATGTTGCTGATGATGTCAAAACGAAAGCAGCAAAAGTGCCACGGTGTATTTAAAGGGATAGTTCACCCAAAAATGAAAATTAGCCCATGATTTCTTCATCCTCAAGTCATCCTAGGTGTGTATGACGTTCTTCTTTCAGACGAATACAATCGGAATTATATATAAAAATGTCCTGGCTCTTCCAAGCTTTATAATTAGAGTGAATGACCGTTTCTGTTTTGAAGTCCATAAAAGTGCATCTATCCATCATAAAAGTGCATCTGTCTTTCATAAAAGTGCATCTGTCCTTCATAAGTACATCTACCCATCATAAAAGTGCATCTGTCTTTCATAAAAGTGCATCTATTCATCATAAAAATGCTTCTATCCATCATAAAAGTGCATCTATCCATCATAAAAGTGCATCTATTCATGATAAAAGTGCATCTATCCATCATAAAAGTGCATCTATCCATCAGAAAAGTGCATCTATTCATGATAAAAGTGCATCTGTCTTTAATAAAAGTGCATCTGTCCTTCATAAGTACATCTACCCATCATAAAAGTGCATCTATCCATCATAAAAGTGCATCTGTCTTTCATAAAAGTGCATCTATCCATCATAAAAGTGCATCTGTCTTTCATAAAAGTGCATCTATCCATCATAAAAGTGCATCTGTCTTTCATAAAAGTGCATCTATCCATCATAAAAGTGCATCTATCCATCATAAAAGTGCATCTGTCTTTCATAAAAGTGCATCTGTCCTTCATAAGTACATCTACCCATCATAAAAGTGCATCTGTCTTTCATAAAAGTGCATCTATTCATCATAAAAATGCTTCTATCCATCATAAAAGTGCATCTATCCATCATAAAAGTGCATCTATCCATCATAAAAGTGAATCTATCCATCATAAAAGTGCATCTATTCATGATAAAAGTGCATCTATCCATCATAAAAGTGCATCTATCCATCATAAAAGTGCATCTATCCATCATAAAAGTGAATCTATCCATCATAAAAGTGCATCTATTCATGATAAAAGTGCATCTATCCATCATAAAAGTGCATCTATCCATCATAAAAGTGCATCTATTCATGATAAAAGTGCATCTATCCATCATAAAAGTGCATCTATCCATCATAAAAGTGCATCTATCCATCATAAAAGTGCATCTATCCATCATAAAAGTGAATCTATCCATCATAAAAGTGCATCTATTCATGATAAAAGTGCATCTATCCATCATAAAAGTGCATCTATCCATCATAAAAGTGCATCTATTCATGATAATAGTGCATCTATCCATCATAAAAGTGCATCTATCCATCATAAAAGTGCATGTATCCATCATAAGTGCATCTATTCATGATAAAAGTGCATCTGTCCTTCATAAGTACATCTACCCATCATAAAAGTGCATCTATCCATCATAAAAGTGCATCTGTCTTTCATAAAAGTGCATCTATCCATCATAAAAGTGCATCTGTCTTTCATAAAAGTGCATCTATCCATCATAAAAGTGCATCTATCCATCATAAAAGTGCATCTATCCATCATAAAAGTGCATCTGTCTTTCATAAAAGCGCATCTATGCATCTATCCATCATAAAAGTGCATCTATCCATCATAAAAGTGCATCTGTCTTTCATAAAAGTGCATCTATCCATCATAAAAGTGCATCTATCCATCATAAAAGTGCATCTATCCATCATAAAAGTGCATCTATCCATCATAAAAGTGCATCTATCCATGATAAAAGTGCATCTATCCATGATAAAAGTGCATCTGTCCATCATAAAAGCGCATCTATCCATTATAAAAGTGCATCTATCCATCATAAAAGTGCATCTGTCTTTCATAAAAGTGCATCTATCCATCATAAAAGCGCATCTATCCATCATAAAAGTGCATCTATGTTTCATAAAAGTGCATCTATCTTTCATAAAAGTGCATCTATCCATCATAAAAGCGCATCTATCCATCATAAAAGCGCATCTATCCATCATAAAAGTGCATCTGTCTTTCATAAAAGTGCATCTATCCATCATAAAAGTGCATCTGTCTTTCATAAAAGTGCATCTATCCATCATAAAAGCGCATCTATCCATCATAAAAGTGCATCTGTCTTTCATAAAAGTGCATCTATCCATCATAAAAGTGCATCTATTCATCATAAAAGTGCATCTATCCATCATAAAAGTGCTCCACAGGCTCTGCGAGGGGTTAATAAAGGCCATCTGAAGCAAAGCCATGAGTTTGTGTAAGAAAAATATTCATATATAAAACTGAAAGTAAAATAACTAGCTTCCAGCCAAACGAACATACGGATTCCACTTAAATCGTAAATCATTGCGTACGGCAGTCTGTCGGAAGCTAGATTTCTACTTTGTAACATTTTAACTATGAATATTTTTCTTACACAAACACATCACTTTGCTTCAGAAGGCCTTTATTAATGTTGTATTTTAATATAACTCTCATTGTATTTGTCTGAAAGAACAAAGTCATACACACCTAGGATGACTTAAGGGCGAGTAAATCATGGGCTAATTAAAATTTTTGGGTGAACTATCCCTTTAAGCCCAAAGTATACTTCAGTTTTTTGTGTGTACGTGCAGTCGAAAGCGTAGACTCTTTAAAGTATGTTCAGTTTGAAAGAAAGTTGCATTCTTGTCCAGGTTACGGTATTTTTGTCTCAAAAACGTATGGGCGAAAAAAATGTCTTTGTAATAGTTTAAACTATAGTTGCGTGCAGCTCTCAGGGTGTGTTCACACTGATTGTTCGGCTCTCTTGGAAATTATACATTTAGTCCTGGTTCGCTTAACGTATTTTTGCAACGTAACTTAAAGAACTGGGCTAAAAGAGCGTTGTGTGAAGAGCTGTTCATGTTGCGGTCATATTTCGTTCGTTTATTTGGGAAAGACTCGTCAGTGTGGGCCATCAACAGTTCTTTTGGACAAACTAATTAGTGCAAAAACAAACTAACTATTACATAAATCTAACTATAAATCTGAAAAACGTGTTCTGTGCTGATGACAAATGTGTGTCATACCATAGTATGTGTGTACAAATTGAAGTATAGTTTGGGCTTTTAATGTTGGTTCTGGAAGTATTTTTTCCATTCATTTTTCATTCTTCATTAAAGTCTTCATTAAAGCATTATAAGCCATGGGAGTGGGCGGAGTTTTGCTTGTTTCACCTCTCTGATTGGTGGAATTGTTTGCACAGCATCATGGGTAATGTAGTTTTTCACTACAAATTCCACTGTTTACTATTTTAAAAGTAAGTAGTAATAATACTGGCCAACAGTTTCAACAGAAGCAAACAGCATTGATCAACAGCCTCGTCGCTCACAGTAGGGCTGACTTTACAGGTTTATAAGCTAACGTTAAAAATACATTTCCCTATGAAGAAAATGAATGGAGACTTTACTTCCGGAACCGACTGTTGCATCGATGCTTCCATGAGGTAACTTTAACATCCATGGAAGCTTTCCGTTGCACACAAGGTTCTATATAGTGGGAAAATGATCTTCGTATTCATAAAGGTTTTTCTATGGACGGATTTTTCGATGCAAAAACCCTTTATGTTTAAGAGTGTGTATTAATAAAAGGACACTCTCAGTTAGACATGTATGACTGTCATCTGTACAGAACTTGTGAAAACACACACACACACACACACAAACACACACGTACCTGAGCTGGAGTCATGCTGCTTGTCTCGTTTCCTTCGCTTCTTTTTGCCCTGTGGTCGTGAGAGATCAGAGAAGGACCGTGAACATCATCATCACACACACGCGTGTGTTAAATCATGCTAATTACACTCTCCTGTTTCTGTGTGCCTGATCTCTGCAGACGCCTCTGCTGTCTTCCACCCCTGCTTTCCCAAATACACACTGAGTGAGTGTATGTGTGTGTGTGTTAGCTTGTGTGAGAGTGTGTGTGTGTTAGCTTGTGTGAGAGTGTGTTTAATGTGTGTGTGTTTAGTGTGTGAATGAGTGAGTGAGTGAGTGAGTGAGTGAGTGAGTGAGTGAGTGAGTGAGTGAGTGAGTGAGTGAGTGAGTGAGTGTTTAGTGTGTGAATGAGTGAGTGAGTGCGAGAGAGAGAGAGTGTGAGTGTGAGTGTGCGTGTGTGTGTGTGTGTGTGTACGAGTGTGTGAGTGAACGAGTGTGTATGTGAGAGAGTGAGTGTGAGTGAGTAATGTGTATGTGTTAGCTTGTATGAGAGTGTGTTTAATGTGTGTGTTTAGTGTGTGAATGAGTGAGTGTGTGTGTGTGTGTGTGTGTGTGTGTGTGTGTGTGTGTGTGTGTGTGTGTGTTTGTGTGAGAGTGTTTAATGTGTGTGTGTTTAGTGTGTGAATGAGTGAGTGTGTGTGTGTGTGTGTGTGAGAGCGAGAGAGCGAGAGAGTGAGAGAGAGAGAGAGAAAGAGAGAGAGAGAGTGAGAGAGAGTGTGAGACAGAGAGAGAGAGAGAGAGAGAGAGAGAGAGAGAGAGAGAGAGAGAGAGAGAGAGAGAGAGAGAGAGAGAGAGAGAGAGAGAGAGAGAGAGAGAGAGAGAGAGAGTGTGTGTGTGTGTGTGTGTGTGAGTGAGCGGGGACAGACACTTCCGCACACCCGACAGCAGCTGCAGTTCATATCTCTGTGTGTGTGTGTGTGTGTGTGTGTGTGTGTGTGTGTGTGTGTTTAGTGTGCGTGCGTGCGTGTGTGCGTGTGCGTGTGTTTCCTGTTTACATGTAGGTGATGATTCTAAATGTAGGTGAAATTTCTGTTCACATGTCATGAGTGTCAATCTCTGAGAGAGAGATATTACTTCCTGAAAATATTCAAATGTTGAATTCACCAATAAAAGAAGTCATGCTAAGGCTGAAATGGTTTCTTACTGGGAGTGTCTGATCTCTAGCTGCGGCCCCGGTCCCTCCTTCAACTTGAATCTATGGGAGCATTGGGCCGGGTTTTTTTATTCAAATATTTATTTATATATTTTTATATTTATCAAATTATTTCAAAATAATATTGTTCAAATAAACATCGTCATCTCCCACATAAGCTGACATTAATTTCCATTCCAACAAAATTTAACCAATCACACCGTCACCTGAGTTTATTATTGCGCATCGAGGGATTTCTTCGGTAAATGTGTTTCCGATATCAGATCAAATTGATCCTTTAGCGCGTTTTTAGAATTTATCCGAGCATTTTTTTTTTTTTTTTTTACAAAAGTATTGTTTTTCATGCTGCTAAGAGGACCGACGGCAAATATTATACACAGAAAAATTTCAGAAGTTAATACAAATATGGACAATCAACTGAAATTGCAATGATTGACATAGTGATAACTACGGAAGCCCTGAACCGAACGTAAAAAAATAAATAAAAAAATTACGAGAATAAAGTCGTAGCATTTCGGGATTAAAGTCGAAACATTTCGAGATTAAAGTCGAAACATTTCGAGATTAAAGTCGAAACATTTCGAGATTAAAGTCGTAACATTGAGATTAAAGTCGAAACATTTCGAGATTAAAGTCGAAACATTTCGAGATTAAAGTCGTAACATTGAGATTAAAGTCGTAACATTTCGAGATTAAAGTCGTAACATTTCGAGATTAAAGTCGAAACATTGAGATTAAAGTCGAAACATTGAGATTAAAGTCGAAACATTTCGAGTTTAAAGTCGTAACATTTCACATTTTCAAGATTAAAGTTGTAACATTGAGATTAAAGTTGTAACATTTTGAGATTAAAGTCGAAACATTTTGAGATTAAAGTCGTAACGTTTCGAGATTAAAGTCGTAACGTTTCGAGATTAAAGTCGAAACATTTCGAGTTTAAAGTCGTAACATTTCACATTTTCAAGATTAAAGTCGTTACATTTCGAGATTAAAGTCATAACATTTCGAAATTAAAGTCGAAACATAACGAGAATAAAGTCGTAATATTTTAAGAATAAAGTAAAAATGACGAGAATATACAGTCTTCTGTTTATTTTTTTAGTTAAGAAATGCGCTCGTGAAGTCGAACTGCCTCGGACACAGATCTAAACATAGTAGCTTTTTACTTTTATCTGGGCTTTCAACAAAAGAAAATTCTACAGGCACTGGCATGCATGGCATTACCATTTGTCGTAGGACATTACTTTATTCTGAAATATATCGACTTTATTCTCGTAATTTTAGTTTTTTTGTTGTTGTTTTTTACAGATTTTTAAAATTATTTTATACGTTGTGGTTCAGGGCTTCCATAGATAACCATATAATGCATTAAGCAATGTAAATGCATACTACTAGATTAATAGAAAAAAATGTTATATCAATATTTTGAAATTCTATTGCAATTGTTCGTAAAAGTAATGATTTGTAAATAATCTTGAATGTCTCACTATAAATTGCTATTGTAGTTGTGCTGGAGTCGTCGCTTACACATTAAACCTGCACTTTACTAGAGCGCCCGCAGATTCTGGACCCGGACCTGCGTGTGTATCAGTACATTAGATCTGTGTTTGCTCTTAAAGTGACAGCAGCCTAATAAACCTAAACCTAATCAAACAACAAAAGACAAAGAGAAAATCATTTTTGTACCTTTAACAAAGACTAATCTAGATTTAACTTACACAACGAAGACTAAATAGTGTTATTTTTTTACATTTGATTATTACATTTCTGTATGTGAAAGCCACTGTTTAAAGCACCGTTTGTATCATGTGTATCTTTGTTCGGTTGCATTTATCTATGCTTGTGTTTCGTTTAGTAATTCCTATTTTATTACTGACTGTTCACTTGTCTTTAATAATGTTTGAAATATATTAGTTAGGTTTTGTTGTGGTATCGAAGTACTTAAAGTGCAACGAAAAATGACAAAAAACGCAATATGATTCGTCAGTTTTAAAGTCTGTCGCAACCCATATACACACACTATCAGTCAAAAGTTTCGGATCCGTAAGATTGAAGACAGAAGTCTCTTCTGCTCACCAAGGGTGCATTTATTTGATTAAAAATACACACACAAAAAAAAAACAGTAATATTGTTAAAGATTATTACAATTTAAAATAAACGTTTTCTATGTGAATATATAGTAAAGTGTAATTTATTCCTGTGATCAAAGCTGAATGTTCAGCATCATTACTCCAGTCTTCAGTGTCACATGATCCTTCACAAATCACTCTAATATGATGATTTGATGCTCAAGAAACATTTATGATTATTATCAGTGTTTTTTCAGGATTTTCAGAAAGTTCAAAAGAACAGCATTTATTTGAAATAGAAATCGTTTGTAATATTGATCAAAAGTGACAGTAAAGACATTTATAATTGAATTTATCCTTGATAAATAAAAGTATTGATTTATTTTATTTATTTCCCCCCAAAAAAGATGTTACTGACCCCAAACTTTTGAACGAGTGTTTAATGTTACAAAGGCTTCATAAAAATTGTACACAACTGTTTTCAACATTGAAAATAATAATGTATGTTTTTTGAGCATCAAATCATCATATCAGAATGATTTCTGAAGGATCATGTGACACTGATAATGATGTAAGTCATTAATTCAATAAGTCAATAAGTAAATGATGCTGAAAATTCAGCTTTGATCACAGGAATAAATTACACTTTACTATATATTCACATAGAAAACAGTTATTTTAAATTGTAATAATCTTTAACAATATTACTGTTTGTTTTTGTGTGTGTATTTTTAAGCCTTGGTGAGCAGAAGAGACTTCTTTTAAAAACATTAAATATCTTCCGGATCTGAAACCTTTGACTGGTAGTGAATGTGTTATTCAAAGCTGAGCGTTTGTTCACTGGATCTGATCCTGCTTCACTCTTATTTCCCACGTTACAATCACCACTGAGTTATCTGTGGAGTTATCTGTGGAGTTATCTGTAAAGTTATCTGTGGAGTAAAGAGAAAGCACTCACGTAGTTGTCTCGAGCGGACCAGCTGGGATAAAGCTGCATGTGAAGCTGTCGCTCCTTCCTCGCCAGTTCATAGTACTTAGCCTGTTCCTCACGGGTCAGAGCGTGCCACTGTTACACACACACACACACACACCACCGTAAACACAGACTCATCATAGACATCACTGAACCAACTAGTGATGGGTCATTCATGAACGATAAATATTTAAAGTAAATATTTATGTTCCCTGTAAGTTATCTTCTGTATTATAATGATTTCTTAATTCAGAATATGATCAAGATTGCGTAGGTGGATGTTTTCGGGAAATTTGGCTGTTACAAGTATAGCATTTAAAGCCACTTAAATGAACGAAATGACTCGAATAAAGACTCGTTCATTTTGATGAACGAGAGAGTCAGTAAAATGATGCGAACTTCCCATCACTAGAACCAACACATGATCCTGATAACAGATGTGATGACCGACCCGTCGGCCCAGGATCTGGTTGATGGCAGCGCTCTCCTTCAGCGTACACTCGGCGATCACTTTCGCACGCATCTCCTTCATGTACAGCATGAACGCGTTCAGGGGTTTCTTGATCACCGGCTTCTTCGGCTCCTTCTCACGCTTGCCATCTGGGTGAGATTTGCTGAGGAACGAGAGAAAAGAAGAACCGAGTTAACGTTAAAGGTGACATTATGCCCCTTTTCACAAGATGTAATGTAAATCTGTGGTGTCCTCAGAATGTGTCTGTGAAATTTCAGCTCAAAATACCAGATCATTTATTATAACATGTTAAAATGTACACTTTTTTGTTGTTGTGGTTTTTTGTGTGTGTCCCTTTAAATGCAAATGAGCTTTAGCTCCGCCTCCGTTCAGAAGAGGGCGGAGTCTTGCTTCAGAAACTCCAGCAATAACAGAACAGGCCAATCTCACTCATCCAGAATCCCAGAATCACCAGTAGCGAGTGCAGCCTTACGGAGAGACTCAGGAAGAGTTTCTGAATGTTAGTGGAGACATTTGTGTAGTTGTTGTGGAGTTACATTGATCATCTCATCATCATGTTGAACTTCTCCACAAGTGTCCACAGTTCCTGAGGTGTTTATAAGACAGCGGTGACATGTTCTGGTCAATAGTGTTCAGTGCTCGTCTGTGCTCAACCACAGTTTCAGGCTTTGCTGGATCTTCTGCCATTGCGTTAGAACTGGTCTCTGTTGGCGCTTCTGAAACCAAATGTCGGCTGGTGTGTGTAAACGTGCAGATTAAGGGCCGGCAATATTATAATAAGATCCTCTTCATACGTCAGAAGGAGAGAGAAATCTGATCGGCTTATTTTTTGACACACTTGCAGAGAAAGACTCACCAGAACACAGTTACTGGGCTTCACTTTTCATGTTTTCAGGGTTGGTAGAAGCACTGGGGACCCGATTATAGCACTTACACACGGACAAACTCAGATTTTCATGATATGTCCCTTTAATGTTGACAGAAAAATTTGAATAAAATGCTATTCAGAGTGAGGAGTGTTGGATAATACAATATCAGTCCCACCAGGGCTATTTGTGTGATTTCTTTGTGATCAAAATGTGATTTTGTGGTGACAATTTCCAGATATTTGGGGGGGGAAAGCAACAAAAAAAAGCTGTTTTATTTATAATTTGCCATATTATGATAGATGCACAATAGTCATACGTGACACAAAAGACAAAAATGCATAAAACTTGTACACTTTGGTGTCTTACGAAATTCTTATACATTTTAGCTTTTAAAGCAACCAATGGACAATTCTTTTTTCAGGCTTGGGAAGAAAAACAGATTTGGATGGGATTAAAATCTCAAAGTGCATTAATTCCACTAACATCCTCCGGGAAAACTAGGACTGAAGGCTTCAACTCGAAACTCAAAGCTTTTCACTGTATTCAGACACGGACACATTCTGCTCACAACACCAAAAGGCCAATTACAAAAACTGTAAAGCTCACACACACACACACACACACACACACAGATCTAATATACAGATGCACATGCAAGTCCGCACACACTAAACACACTCACTTACACACACACAGATCTAATATACGGATGCACATGCAAGTCCGCACACACTAAACACACACACACACACACACACACACACACACACACACACACACACACACACACACACACACACACACACACACACACACACACACACACACACACACACACACACACACACAGTACAATAAAACAACCAGAGTAATGTTTGACATTGATGAATACGCTTTCAGAAAGTAAGAACGTAACTTGAGTGTGAAAGCATGAGGTTGTTGATGAACTTACTGGTACATGTTCCTGTCGAACTGGTCGTGCTCCTGTTTCCCTGAGGAGGGCACTATAGCGGGGTGAGGGATCCCTGTCGCGTGCATGCCGGACTGAAGCATCAGAGAGTGAGAGAACCTACACACACACACACACACGAACATCACTGTTATCTCAGCCCACACCATGACATTTTCTAGATCCGTCAGTATTAAAAGGGAACTCCCCCACGCATCAGAGCAAAGACCACATAAACACTCAGAAATGTTGGGTTGAGTTCCCTTTTAATGAACATCTTGCATCAAAGACGGTGTTAATGCATCATGTGACCAGCAGCTGGCGCTGTTTCTGCACTGCTGAAGCATGTTGTACTGCATCACACACACATAATCTCGCTCTGCATGGAGGAAAACAAGCATTCGATAAAAACTGCATCTCAGGGAGACAAATATCCGTTCAAAGCGGCTCTGATATTTGACCAGCCGGTCCTGATGGGAAAGAGACTGGAGGAGGATAACAAACGCTCGTCGTTCCTCAAGACTGTTCAGGATTTGTGCCCTCGACACGAGGAGAATTGAAGAAAGATGTGCGTCGTCTGTTGACATCCAAATAAAACCATTTCCACAGCTTGGATTTATTACTCCATGTAAGCATATTAACATGATTTGTTCATCTAATTCGGGTTTTGGGTTACAAAGCGAAACCACAGGCGTCTTTGAGCGAGGAGATCATCATCAAACACACACACACACACACACACACACACGCGAGATCCATCTGAGCTGAGCTGACGGCACCGAACACACCTCTGGGTTACTTTGTGTGTGTGTGTGTGTGTGTGTGTGTGGCTGAGGATATACATTCACAAGAAAGTGTTTTACTGTGAAACTTGCAGAACGTACAGCTGCAGTCTTGTGGTTCATCACGTGTGTGTGTGTGTGTGTGTGGGTGTGTGTGTCTCTGCACAGCAGATATTAACTATTTTCCTCTGTTGGTTTCCATGCAACTTACCAAAAATCAACACTACAAAAACACTAAAGAGTCGTGCAAAAATAAAAACCTCTATTGCCGCTTAGAAGAGACTAAAACTATTGTTAACTCCTATTGTGTTGATAAAAAAAAAAAAAAAGTGTGTTTGGGGTCAAATTGAATGGCAAAAATTAACTTTAAAAAAAGCTGTAAACACACAGATTATAGCCTATACATTTACTCCACAAACTAACTCTACGAACATGTAAAACCGTGATAGATGAGCCTCTAAACCTTTACGCTGAGGAGAAAATCCAACGCCACTTTGAGGAGAACAAGAGAAACATGATTATGTATTTCTGCTCATCAACACTGGACATCAGACACACGGCATATGCTAATAATTCTTCATCACTGTCTACTCTCTGTGTGTAACAGTTCTGTCTAATAACGTATGAGACTGGACTGTTCGTACACTAATGAACACGGAGAATGCGAGCGCTGCCGTTCTCAGCGACTTCAAAATAAAAGTCTCAACAACAAGCGTGTCTTACGTCACTTCAGAGTTCCTACAGGCGGTGCGAACGCAACCAGGAAAACCTTCCTATGGGAACCATTAGTTCTCTGGGAAACACACTGGTGGCTCGTTCCTAGAACTACCCGGTGCGAAAGCCCCTACTAGCGTAGAGTTGGGCTGATGGCGAAGCTGCGACACACACAGGGCTGAAGCGTTGGATCGGTCAGCGACACACACAGGGCTGAAGCGTCGCGCTGGATCGGCCGACACACACAGGGCTGAAGCGTACTGTACTGTACTGTACCTGGGGTATGAGGAGCTGCTCTGCAGGCTGGAGGAGTAGGACTGTCTGAAGCCGCAGGAGGGCAGAGGATAGACAGGCTGATTGGGCCTGTGGGTCGGGGGACACAGTTAGAGGAACGCCTCCCAACACTGCGCTCCGGACTCAACCGATGCTGGGTGTTTGGGGCACGACTATCTGTTTGTCTGAACAATGACTGACGGAGGCACTCGACATTTTTTTGCGACTGCAGGACGACGCACACAAACCGTTTCAACACTCTGCATTTCTCACAGAAAGCGTCAATGGTGGAGAAGCAAACCCTACTGTGATCTTGCTAATACCACTATTGTCAGTATTTTAGGGGAGAATGTAGTTGTTTAGACCTCAAACATGCAATTTACAGGAAAGTATTCACAGCACTTCACTTTTTCCACATTTTGTTATGTTACAGCCTTATTCCAAAATTGATTACTTTCATTATTGTCCTCAGAATTCAACAAACAATTCCCCATAATGACAATGTAAAAACAGTTTGTTTGAAATCTTTGCAAATTTATTAAAAACACACATGTAGGGGGGGTGCGGGGCACAACCTAACGCGGGGTTAAATGTAACACGGACCTTTTACATAGTTAGTCAGGAACAGGTCATGTTTCGCTCTTTTCTCTCGCTGCCAGAAGACGCTCTCCTGAGGATTTGAGTGTTTTGACACCATGCAAGTAAATTTTTTCATCATAGGTTTTTTCCGGTTTCTGAGTTGTGTGTGTGCGTCACCAAATCTAACTTTATATTACCTTAATCACTGTCTTGTTGGCTAAAACATAGCACCATTAAGAAACACGTCAGCAACTCCTAGCAACTGTTAGCTCGGCTTAAACTATGTTTTACACAGCGGGGTTAGTCGTACACACCTTTTCAGGTTTGAGCATTTATTTATATATGTATTTTGCCACATTTAACTTTCACAAACAATGTTGGAATTTAAATGTTAAAGAACGATTTTTCCACACTTGTTTACTATGCATTGATCACACGTTTATTTATTAAAAAGCCTGTTTTTCATGCAATAAACCCTTTTAAAATGTGATTTTGAGCTTGTTTTTATTATTATTACTGTTATTATTAATAATAATAATTTTGCATGCAGCTGCAACACACATATAATTCAATAGCAATTACAATATTTGATGATTTTATTTATTTATTTATTTATTTATTTATTGCAAAACTGTGCAGCCCTTTCATACATATATCTCTATCCACGATATTGATCCATAATAGAAGGATGATTGGATGAGGGAAGGATGTATGGATATCTCTCTATACTGATGTACAAACAATATCAAACTATACAGATAAAATAGTACTGAATTATGTGTTACACCTAACCCCTCTGTCTGTTACAGTTAACCCCGCATAACCCCGGGTAAGCTGTAACATCTGCACATCTGTCACTTTCAGTGCAACTGTACGAAAATGGAAGGTCCTACAAACAAACTTTAAGTGTTCATTTGTAGCAGAGGTGTGTATGTTGCTTGTTAGATTAATCTAACTTAATTATTTTTTTAATAATTGAGCCAAAACCAAAATGTGTTAGGTTGTGCCCCGCGCTCTAGTCTCCCGAGTCCCTGCCGCTGAATAACACCCCCACAGCTGATGCCGCTTCGCTGTAGGGATGGTATTGGCCAGGTGATGAGCCTGCTTTCCTCTAGACATGACGCTTGCCATTCAGGCCAAAGAGGTCAATCCAATTTTGTTTCTCATGGCCTGAGAGTCCCTCAGGTGCCTTTTGGCGAACTCCAGGCAGGCTGTCATCTGCCTTTACTGAGGAGTGGCTTCCGTCTGATTGGTGGAGAGCTGCAGAGATGGTTGTTCTTCTGGAAGGTTCTCCTCTCTCCACAGAGAAACGCTGTAGCTCTGCCAGAGTGACCATCGGGTTCTGGGTCTCCTCCCTGACTAAGGCCCTTCTCCCCCGATCGCTCAATTTGGCCGGGCCGACGGCTCTGGGAAGAGTTCTGGTGGATCCACACTTCTTCCATTTACGGATGATTGAGGCCACTGTCCTCACTGGGACCTTCAATGCTGCAGAAACTTTTCTGTACCCTTCCCCAGATCTGTGCCTCAGTCCAGTCTCAGAGGTCTACAGACAACTCCTTGGACTTCATGCTTGGTTTGTCCTCTGACATGCACTGTTAACTGTGGGATCTTATATAGACAGGTGAGTGCCTTTCCACAGCATGTCCAATCAGCTTAATTTACCACAGACTCCAATCCAGTTGTAGAAACATCTCAAGGATGATCAATGGAAACAGGAGGCACTTGAGCTCGATTTTGAGTGTCATGGCAAAGGCTGTGAATACTTATGTACATGTGTGATTTTTTTTCTTTTCTTTTTTTCTTTTGATCAAATTTGCAAAGATTTCAAACAAACTTTTTTTACATTTGTCAGTATGGGGGTATTGTTTGTAGAATTGAGGAAAATTAATTTAATCCATTTTGGAATAAGGCTGTAACAGTGAAATTGCTGTGAATACTTTCCGAATGCACTGTATAGTCTTCAGTTAAAAGAGGGAATTATTAAATATGTAATAATTTTGTTATGGGAAAGTTGGAAAATATGGAAACGTTTTCTCTTCCCTTTTAAAAGTTGACAAGTCAGTTAATTTTTCCATCGTAACTATGCCAGATTATCTGGTCAGTCAGTGTTGTTCTGACCCACCAGTTGAGAATCCCTCTACTTTACACTAAAGGCCACAAACACTGATGGAGTTCAGCTTTACATCTCTACATTAGCGAGTATGACATGACATGTTCGGACACACAGAGGCGCTTCACTCTTACCAGTTCATGGAGGGAGTGATCTGGCCTTGAGGCAGTGAGTAGTAACCGGAGATCTCCTGCGACTGATGCCTGTGAACACCTGTAAGACAGAGAGAGGAGGATGGTCATCATCAACACGCTGGGAACCTGCCATTACGCCTCGTCTCAGAGGTCAAACGCCTCGAATCCTCAGAGAGAAAGCATCATTTCCCACAAAAAATCCCACAAAATTGTTACAAAATAAAAATGATAAATGATAATAACAATAATAATAATAAAAAATGCATTTTTTGTTCTAAAAATATTTAATTATTTGTAGGATTTATGATTTAAAAAAAATGTATGATAAAAAAAAATTGTGTTATTGATGAATCAGATTTGTTGCTCTTGTGGGGCCATATTAAATCAGCTGGATTTACCACTAGTTTACATTTATTACATACATTTTCTGTCAAAGCATAAATCCAGAAAAATGTAAACAGCACTATTTTTTATAAAAATAAATAAATGTGTATATATATATATGTATGTGTGTGTGTGTGTGTGTGTGTATTATATAAATAAAGTTACTTATAGTTAGCGCTGATGTTATTTCAATATTCCACTTTAGACATTCTACGGTCTATAATAGACTGATTCCTCGATTACCAGAGTAATCATTAGTGTCAGCCCTAGATTAGTTACAACATTTTTAAAATGCTCATGCATTGTTTTGCATTTTGTGATATTCCAGTCATACATTAAAGATTTCTTAAAAATAGTGTTAAAATGTTTTTGTGCACAGTCTCGTCTCGTGAGCTAAATGTATCGTCACACCCCTAATAAAACGTAATTTCCCAAATCAGACCCAGATGAGTCACTAGTTGTCATGCAGTACAAGTAATAAGTTCATACTGAGATCTCTGACCTTTGGTGTTTTAGTGCAGAAACACTAGAGGAGACACAGTTCAGATTCTTCACGTTTCAGAGCAAATCAATGTATGGATTCCTGACTTGAAAACGTGTAGATTTGCAGATAAAACCATCTTGGTGACATTTCATGATTTTATAATTGTATTTTTTTTTTTTTCTAAGTACATGTACTGCGTTAGATTAAACTGAGAATGGTCATAGCACTTGCATAGTGTTGTCCTATTGTTAGTTTAACTGCTTCTATTGTTCTCCTCAATTGTAAGTCGCTTTGGATAAAAGCATCTGCTGCTAAATGAATAACTGTAAACGTAAAAAACAAAGCAGTGTCAGTGTGTTTCCTTCAGGAAGTGATTTGTCAGCGCGAGCGGTTACGAGCGACCCCGGGCAGCCTGTGTTTGCTGAAGAATGCTACTTGATCACTATAATTTGCATTTGCTCTGGGCCGGTTTGTGAAGCGAACCCTCAATAAATCTGCTGTGCTGGAATGTGACTGAGTCAATAGCAGTCTTCCTGAGAGAACAAATGCACCTGAGAGAACGACTGTACCTGAGAGAACGACTGTACCTGAGAGAATGACTGTACCTGAGAGAACGACTGTACCTGAGAGAACGACTCTATGAGAGAATGACTGTACAAGAGAACGACTGTACCCGAGAGAACGACTGCACCCGAGAGAACGACTGCACCCGAGAGAACGACTGCACCTCAGAGAACGACTGCACCTCAGAGAACGACTGCACCTCAGAGAACGACTGTACCCGAGAGAACGACTGTACCCGAGAGAACGACTGCACCTCAGAGAACGACTGCACCCGAGAGAACGACTGTACCCCAGAGAACGACTGCACCTCAGAGAACGACTGCACCTCAGAGAACGACTGCACCTCAGAGAACGACTGCACCCGAGAGAACGACTGTACCCGAGAGAACGACTGCACCTCAGAGAACGACTGCACCCGAGAGAACGACTGTACCCGAGAGAACGACTGCACCTCAGAGAACGACTGTACCCGAGAGAACGACTGTACCCGAGAGAACGACTGCACCTCAGAGAACGACTGCACCCGAGAGAACGACTGTACCCGAGAGAACGACTGCACCTCAGAGAACGACTGCACCTCAGAGAACGACTGCACCCGAGAGAACGACTGCACCCCAGAGAACGACTGTACCTCAGAGAACGACTGCACCTCAGAGAACGACTGTACCTCAGAGAACGACTGTACCCGAGAGAACGACTGCACCCGAGAGAACGACTGCACCTCAGAGAACGACTGCACCCCAGAGAACGACTGCACCCGAGAGAACGACTGTACCCGAGAGAACGACTGCACCTCAGAGAACGACTGAACCTCAGAGAACGACTGTACCTCAGAGAACGACTGCACCTCAGAGAACGACTGCACCTCAGAGAACGACTGTACCCGAGAGAACGACTGCACCTCAGAGAACGACTGCACCTCAGAGAACGACTGTACCTCAGAGAACGACTGTACCCGAGAGAACGACTGTACCTCAGAGAACGACTGTACCTCAGAGAACGACTGTACCCGAGAGAACGACTGTACCTCAGAGAACGACTGCACCTCAGAGAACGACTGTACCCGAGAGAACGACTGTACCTCAGAGAACGACTGTACCTCAGAGAACGACTGCACCTCAGAGAACGACTGCACCTCAGAGAACGACTGTACCCGAGAGAACGACTGTACCTCAGAGAACGACTGTACCTCAGAGAACGACTGCACCTCAGAGAACGACTGTACCCGAGAGAACGACTGCACCTCAGAGAACGACTGCACCTCAGAGAACGACTGCACCTCAGAGAACGACTGTACCCGAGAGAACGACTGCACCTCAGAGAACGACTGCACCTCAGAGAACGACTGCACCTCAGAGAACGACTGCACCTCAGAGAACGACTGCACCTCAGAGAACGACTGCACCTCAGAGAACGACTGCACCTCAGAGAACGACTGCACCTCAGAGAACGACTGCACCTCAGAGAACGACTGCACCTCAGAGAACGACTGCACCTCAGAGAAGCGACTGTACGAGAGAACGACTGCACCTCAGAGAACGACTGCACCTCAGAGAACGACTGTACGAGAGAACGACTGCACCTCAGAGAACGACTGCACCTCAGAGAACGACTGCACCTCAGAGAACGACTGCACCTCAGAGAACGACTGCACCTCAGAGAACGACTGCACCTCAGAGAACGACTGCACCTCAGAGAACGACTGCACCTCAGAGAACGACTGCACCTCAGAGAACGACTGCACCTCAGAGAAACGACTGTACCCGAGAGAACGACTGTACCTCAGAGAACGACTGTACCTCAGAGAACGACTGCACCTCAGAGAACGACTGCACCTCAGAGAACGACTGCACCTCAGAGAACGACTGCACCTCAGAGAACGACTGTACGAGAGAACGACTGCACCTCAGAGAACGACTGCACCTCAGAGAACGACTGCACCTCAGAGAACGACTGCACCTCAGAGAACGACTGCACCTCAGAGAACGACTGCACCTCAGAGAACGACTGCACCTCAGAGAACGACTGCACCTCAGAGAACGACTGCACCTCAGAGAACGACTGCACCTCAGAGAACGACTGTACCCGAGAGAACGACTGTACCTCAGAGAACGACTGCACCTCAGAGAACGACTGTACGAGAGAACGACTGCACCTCAGAGAACGCCTGCACCTCAGAGAACGACTGTACCCGAGAGAACGACTGCACCTCAGAGAACGACTGCACCTCAGAGAACGACTGCACCTCAGAGAACGACTGTACCCGAGAGAACGACTGTACCTCAGAGAACGACTGTACCTCAGAGAACGACTGCACCTCAGAGAACGACTGCACCTCAGAGAACGACTGTACGAGAGAACGACTGCACCTCAGAGAACGACTGCACCTCAGAGAACGACTGCACCTCAGAGAACGACTGCACCTCAGAGAACGACTGCACCTCAGAGAACGACTGCACCTCAGAGAACGACTGTACCCGAGAGAACGACTGCACCTCAGAGAACGACTGCACCTCAGAGAACGACTGTACGAGAGAACGACTGAACCTCAGAGAACGACTGCACCTCAGAGAACGACTGTACCTCAGAGAACGACTGCACCTCAGAGAACGACTGTACCTCAGAGAACGACTGTACCCGAGAGAACGACTGCACCCGAGAGAACGACTGCACCTCAGAGAACGACTGCACCCCAGAGAACGACTGCACCCGAGAGAACGACTGTACCCGAGAGAACGACTGCACCTCAGAGAACGACTGAACCTCAGAGAACGACTGTACCTCAGAGAACGACTGCACCTCAGAGAACGACTGCACCTCAGAGAACGACTGTACCCGAGAGAACGACTGCACCTCAGAGAACGACTGCACCTCAGAGAACGACTGTACCTCAGAGAACGACTGTACCCGAGAGAACGACTGTACCTCAGAGAACGACTGTACCTCAGAGAACGACTGTACCCGAGAGAACGACTGTACCTCAGAGAACGACTGCACCTCAGAGAACGACTGTACCCGAGAGAACGACTGTACCTCAGAGAACGACTGTACCTCAGAGAACGACTGCACCTCAGAGAACGACTGCACCTCAGAGAACGACTGTACCCGAGAGAACGACTGTACCTCAGAGAACGACTGTACCTCAGAGAACGACTGCACCTCAGAGAACGACTGTACCCGAGAGAACGACTGCACCTCAGAGAACGACTGCACCTCAGAGAACGACTGCACCTCAGAGAACGACTGTACCCGAGAGAACGACTGCACCTCAGAGAACGACTGCACCTCAGAGAACGACTGCACCTCAGAGAACGACTGCACCTCAGAGAACGACTGCACCTCAGAGAACGACTGCACCTCAGAGAACGACTGCACCTCAGAGAACGACTGCACCTCAGAGAACGACTGCACCTCAGAGAACGACTGCACCTCAGAGAACGACTGTACGAGAGAACGACTGCACCTCAGAGAACGACTGCACCTCAGAGAACGACTGTACGAGAGAACGACTGCACCTCAGAGAACGACTGCACCTCAGAGAACGACTGCACCTCAGAGAACGACTGCACCTCAGAGAACGACTGCACCTCAGAGAACGACTGCACCTCAGAGAACGACTGCACCTCAGAGAACGCCTGCACCTCAGAGAACGACTGTACCCGAGAGAACGACTGCACCTCAGAGAACGACTGCACCTCAGAGAACGACTGCACCTCAGAGAACGACTGTACCCGAGAGAACGACTGTACCTCAGAGAACGACTGTACCTCAGAGAACGACTGCACCTCAGAGAACGACTGCACCTCAGAGAACGACTGTACGAGAGAACGACTGCACCTCAGAGAACGACTGCACCTCAGAGAACGACTGCACCTCAGAGAACGACTGCACCTCAGAGAACGACTGCACCTCAGAGAACGACTGCACCTCAGAGAACGACTGCACCTCAGAGAACGACTGTACCCGAGAGAACGACTGTACCTCAGAGAACGACTGTACCTCAGAGAACGACTGCACCTCAGAGAACGACTGCACCTCAGAGAACGACTGCACCTCAGAGAACGACTGTACGATGAGAACGACTGCACCTCAGAGAACGACTGCACCTCAGAGAACGACTGCACCTCAGAGAACGACTGCACCTCAGAGAACGACTGCACCTCAGAGAACGACTGCACCTCAGAGAACGACTGCACCTCAGAGAACGACTGCACCTCAGAGAACGACTGCACCTCAGAGAACGACTGCACCTCAGAGAACGACTGTACCCGAGAGAACGACTGTACCTCAGAGAACGACTGCACCTCAGAGAACGACTGTACGAGAGAACGACTGCACCTCAGAGAACGCCTGCACCTCAGAGAACGACTGTACCCGAGAGAACGACTGCACCTCAGAGAACGACTGCACCTCAGAGAACGACTGCACCTCAGAGAACGACTGTACCCGAGAGAACGACTGTACCTCAGAGAACGACTGTACCTCAGAGAACGACTGCACCTCAGAGAACGACTGCACCTCAGAGAACGACTGTACGAGAGAACGACTGCACCTCAGAGAACGACTGCACCTCAGAGAACGACTGCACCTCAGAGAACGACTGCACCTCAGAGAACGACTGCACCTCAGAGAACGACTGCACCTCAGAGAACGACTGTACCCGAGAGAACGACTGCACCTCAGAGAACGACTGCACCTCAGAGAACGACTGTACGAGAGAACGACTGAACCTCAGAGAACGACTGCACCTCAGAGAACGACTGCACCTGAGAGAACGACTGTACCCGAGAGAACGACTGTACCCGAGAGAACGACTGCACCTCAGAGAACGACTGCACCCGAGAGAACGACTGTACCCGAGAGAACGACTGCACCTCAGAGAACGACTGCACCTCAGAGAACGACTGTACCCGAGAGAAAGACTGTACGTCAGAGAACGACTGTACCTGAGAGAACGACTGTACGTCAGGGAACGACTGAACGTCAGAGAACGACTGTACCCGAGAGAACGACTGTACCTCAGAGAACGACTGCACCTCAGAGAACGACTGCACCTGAGAGAACGACTGTACCTCAGAGAACGACTGCACCTGAGAGAACGACTGTACCTGAGAGAACGACTGTACCTGAGAGAACGACTGTACCCGAGAGAACGACTGCACCTCAGAGAACGACTGCACCTCAGAGAACGACTGCACCCGAGAGAACGACTGCACCCCAGAGAACGACTGCACCCCAGAGAACGACTGTACCTCAGAGAACGACTGCACCTCAGAGAACGACTGTACCTCAGAGAACGACTGTACCCGAGAGAACGACTGCACCCGAGAGAACGACTGCACCTCAGAGAACGACTGCACCCCAGAGAACGACTGCACCCGAGAGAACGACTGCACCCGAGAGAACGACTGTACCCGAGAGAACGACTGCACCTCAGAGAACGACTGAACCTCAGAGAACGACTGTACCTCAGAGAACGACTGCACCTCAGAGAACGACTGCACCTCAGAGAACGACTGTACCCGAGAGAACGACTGCACCTCAGAGAACGACTGCACCTCAGAGAACGACTGTACCCGAGAGAATGACTGTACCTCAGAGAACGACTGCACCTCAGAGAACGACTGTACCCGAGAGAACGACTGCACCTCAGAGAACGACTGCACCTCAGAGAACGACTGCACCTCAGAGAACGACTGTACCCGAGAGAACGACTGTACCTCAGAGAACGACTGTACCTCAGAGAACGACTGTACCCGAGAGAACGACTGTACCTCAGAGAACGACTGCACCTCAGAGAACGACTGTACCCGAGAGAACGACTGTACCTCAGAGAACGACTGTACCTCAGAGAACGACTGCACCTCAGAGAACGACTGCACCTCAGAGAACGACTGTACCCGAGAGAACGACTGTACCTCAGAGAACGACTGTACCTCAGAGAACGACTGCACCTCAGAGAACGACTGTACCCGAGAGAACGACTGCACCTCAGAGAACGACTGCACCTCAGAGAACGACTGCACCTCAGAGAACGACTGCACCCGAGAGAACGACTGCACCTCAGAGAACGACTGCACCTCAGAGAACGACTGCACCTCAGAGAACGACTGCACCTCAGAGAACGACTGTACGAGAGAACGACTGAACCTCAGAGAACGACTGAACCTCAGAGAACGACTGAACCTCAGAGAACGACTGCACCTCAGAGAACGACTGTACCCGAGAGAACGACTGCACCTCAGAGAACGACTGTACCAGAGAGAACGACTGTACCTCAGAGAACGACTGTACCTCAGAGAACGACTGCACCTCAGAGAACGACTGTACGAGAGAACGACTGCACCTCAGAGAACGACTGTACGAGAGAACGACTGCACCTCAGAGAACGACTGCACCTCAGAGAACGACTGTACGAGAGAACGACTGCACCTCAGAGAACGACTGCACCTCAGAGAACGACTGTACGAGAGAACGACTGCACCTCAGAGAACGACTGCACCTCAGAGAACGACTGCACCTCAGAGAACGACTGCACCTCAGAGAACGACTGCACCTCAGAGAACGACTGCACCTCAGAGAACGACTGCACCTCAGAGAACGACTGTACGAGAGAACGACTGCACCTCAGAGAACGACTGCACCTCAGAGAACGACTGTACGAGAGAACGACTGCACCTCAGAGAACGACTGCACCTCAGAGAACGACTGTACGAGAGAACGACTGCACCTCAGAGAACGACTGCACCTCAGAGAACGACTGCACCTCAGAGAACGACTGCACCTCAGAGAACGACTGCACCTCAGAGAACGACTGCACCTCAGAGAACGACTGCACCTCAGAGAACGACTGCACCTCAGAGAACGACTGCACCTCAGAGAACGACTGCACCTCAGAGAACGACTGTACCCGAGAGAACGACTGTACCTCAGAGAACGACTGTACCTCAGAGAACGACTGCACCTCAGAGAACGACTGCACCTCAGAGAACGACTGCACCTCAGAGAACGACTGCACGAGAGAACGACTGCACCTCAGAGAACGACTGCACCTCAGAGAACGACTGCACCTCAGAGAACGACTGCACCTCAGAGAACGACTGCACCTCAGAGAACGACTGCACCTCAGAGAACGACTGCACCTCAGAGAACGACTGTACCCGAGAGAACGACTGTACCTCAGAGAACGACTGCACCTCAGAGAACGACTGTACGAGAGAACGACTGCACCTCAGAGAACGCCTGCACCTCAGAGAACGACTGTACCCGAGAGAACGACTGCACCTCAGAGAACGACTGCACCTCAGAGAACGACTGCACCTCAGAGAACGACTGTACCCGAGAGAACGACTGTACCTCAGAGAACGACTGTACCTCAGAGAACGACTGCACCTCAGAGAACGACTGCACCTCAGAGAACGACTGCACCTCAGAGAACGACTGTACGAGAGAACGACTGCACCTCAGAGAACGACTGCACCTCAGAGAACGACTGCACCTCAGAGAACGACTGCACCTCAGAGAACGACTGCACCTCAGAGAACGACTGCACCTCAGAGAACGACTGCACCTCAGAGAACGACTGTACCCGAGAGAACGACTGCACCTCAGAGAACGACTGCACCTCAGAGAACGACTGTACGAGAGAACGACTGAACCTCAGAGAACGACTGCACCTCAGAGAACGACTGCACCTGAGAGAACGACTGTACCCGAGAGAACGACTGTACCCGAGAGAACGACTGCACCTCAGAGAACGACTGCACCCGAGAGAACGACTGTACCCGAGAGAACGACTGCACCTCAGAGAACGACTGCACCTCAGAGAACGACTGTACCCGAGAGAAAGACTGTACGTCAGAGAACGACTGTACCTGAGAGAACGACTGTACGTCAGGGAACGACTGAACGTCAGAGAACGACTGTACCCGAGAGAACGACTGTACCTCAGAGAACGACTGCACCTCAGAGAACGACTGCACCTGAGAGAACGACTGTACCTCAGAGAACGACTGCACCTGAGAGAACGACTGTACCTGAGAGAACGACTGTACCCGAGAGAACGATTGTACCTCAGAGAACGACTGCACCTGAGAGAACGACTGTACCTCAGAGAACGACTGTACCCGAGAGAACGACTGCACCTGAGAGAACGACTGTACCTGAGAGAACGACTGTACCTGAGAGAACGACTGTACCTGAGAGAACGACTGCACCTCAGAGAACGACTGCACCTGAGAGAACGACTGTACCTCAGAGAACGATTGCACCTGAGAGAACGACTGTACCTCAGAGAACGACTGTACCCGAGAGAACGATTGTACCTCAGAGAACGACTGCACCTGAGAGAACGACTGTACCTCAGAGAACGACTGTACCCGAGAGAACGACTGCACCTGAGAGAACGACTGTACCTGAGAGAACGACTGTACCTGAGAGAACGACTGCACCTCAGAGAACGACTGCACCTGAGAGAACGACTGTACCTCAGAGAACGACTGCACCTGAGAGAACGACTGTACCTGAGAGAACGACTGTACCCGAGAGAACGATTGTACCTCAGAGAACGACTGCACCTGAGAGAACGACTGTACCTCAGAGAACGACTGTACCCGAGAGAACGACTGCACCCGAGAGAACGATTGTACCTCAGAGAACGACTGCACCTGAGAGAACGACTGTACGTCAGAGAACGACTGTACGAGAGAACAACTGTACCCGAGAGAACGATTGTACCTGAGAGAACGACTGTACCTCAGAGAACGACTGTACCTCAGAGAACGACTGCACCTGAGAGAACGACTGCACCTCAGAGAACGACTGCACCTGAGAGAACGACTGCACCTGAGAGAACGACTGTACCCGAGAGAACGATTGTACCTCAGAGAACGACTGCACCTGAGAGAACGACTGTACCTCAGAGAACGACTGTACCCGAGAGAACGACTGTACGTCAGAGAACGACTGTACGAGAGAACGATTGTACCTCAGAGAACGACTGCACCTGAGAGAACGACTGTACCTCAGAGAACGACTGTACCCGACAGAACGACTGCACCTCAGAGAACGACTGCACCTCAGAGAACGACTGTACCCGAGAGAACGACTGCACCTCAGAGAACGACTGTACCTGAGAGAACGACTGTACCCGAGAGAACGATTGTACCTCAGAGAACGACTGCACCTGAGAGAACGACTGTACCTCAGAGAACGACTGTACCCGACAGAACGACTGCACCTCAGAGAACGACTGTACCCGAGAGAACGACTGCACCTCAGAGAACGACTGTACCCGAGAGAACGACTGTACCTGAGAGAACGACTGCACCTCAGAGAACGACTGCACCTCAGAGAACGACTGCACCTGAGAGAACGACTGCACCTCAGAGAACGACTGCACCCGAGAGAACGACTGCACCCGAGAGAACGACTGCACCCGAGAGAACGACTGCACCCGAGAGAACGACTGCACCTCAGAGAACGACTGTACCCGAGAGAAAGACTGTACGTCAGAGAACGACTGTACGTCAGAGAACGACTGTACCTGAGAGAACGACTGTACGTCAGGGAACGACTGAACGTCAGAGAACGACTGTACCCGAGAGAACGATTGTACCTCAGAGAACGACTGCACCTCAGAGAACGACTGTACCCGAGAGAAAGACTGTACGTCAGAGAACGACTGTACGTCAGAGAACGACTGTACCTCAGAGAACGACTGCACCTCAGAGAACGACTGTACCCGAGAGAAAGACTGTACGTCAGAGAACGACTGTACCTCAGAGAACGACTGAACGTCAGAGAACGACTGTACGTCAGGGAACGACTGAACGTCAGAGAACGACTGTACGTCAGAGAACGACTGTACGTCAGGGAACGACTGTACGTCAGGGAACGACTGAACGTCAGAGAACGACTGTACCCGAGAGAATGACTGCACCTCAGAGAACGACTGCACCCGAGAGAACGACTGCACCCGAGAGAACGACTGCACCTCAGAGAACGACTGCACCTCAGAGAACGACTGTACCCGAGAGAAAGACTGTACGTCAGAGAACGACTGTACGTCAGAGAACGACTGTACCTGAGAGAACGACTGCACCTGAGAGAACGACTGTACCCGAGAGAAAGACTGTACGTCAGAGAACGACTGTACGTCAGAGAACGACTGTACGTCAGAGAACGACTGTACGTCAGGGAACGACTGAACGTCAGAGAACGACTGTACCCGAGAGAATGACTGCACCTCAGAGAACGACTGCACCCGAGAGAACGACTGCACCCGAGAGAACGACTGCACCTCAGAGAACGACTGCACCTCAGAGAACGACTGTACCCGAGAGAAAGACTGTACGTCAGAGAACGACTGTACGTCAGAGAACGACTGTACCTGAGAGAACGACTGCACCTGAGAGAACGACTGTACCCGAGAGAAAGACTGTACGTCAGAGAACGACTGTACGTCAGAGAACGACTGTACCTGAGAGAACGACTGCACCTCAGAGAACGACTGTACCCGAGAGAAAGACTGTACGTCAGAGAACGACTGTACGTCAGAGAACGACTGTACCTGAGAGAACGACTGCACCTCAGAGAACGACTGCACCTCAGAGAACGACTGTACCCGAGAGAAAGACTGTACGTCAGGGAACGACTGAACGTCAGAGAACGACTGTACCCGAGAGAACGATTGTACCTGAGAGAACGACTGTACCTGAGAGAACGACTGCACCTGAGAGAACGACTGTACCCGAGAGAACGATTGTACCTCAGAGAACGACTGCACCTGAGAGAACGACTGTACCTGAGAGAACGACTGTACCTGAGAGAACGACTGTACCCGAGAGAACGATTGTACCTCAGAGAACGACTGTACCTCAGAGAACGACTGTACCTCAGAGAACGACTGTACCTGAGAGAACGACTGTACCTGAGAGAACGACTGCACCTGAGAGAACGACTGTACCTCAGAGAACGACTGTACCTCAGAGAACGACTGCACCTGAGAGAACGACTGCACCTGAGAGAACGACTGTACCTGAGAGAACGACTGTACCTGAGAGAACGATTGTACCTCAGAGAACGACTGCACCTGAGAGAACGACTGTACCTCAGAGAACGACTGTACCCGAGAGAACGACTGCACCCGAGAGAACGACTGTACGTCAGAGAACGACTGTACCTCAGAGAACGACTGTACGAGAGAACAACTGTACCCGAGAGAACGATTGTACCTGAGAGAACGACTGTACCTCAGAGAACGACTGTACCTCAGAGAACGACTGTACCTGAGAGAACGACTGCACCTGAGAGAACGACTGCACCTGAGAGAACGACTGTACCTCAGAGAACGACTGCACCTGAGAGAACGACTGTACCTGAGAGAACGACTGCACCTGAGAGAACGACTGTACCTCAGAGAACGACTGCACCTGAGAGAACGACTGTACCCGAGAGAACGACTGTACCTCAGAGAACGACTGCACCTGAGAGAACGACTGTACCTCAGAGAACGACTGTACCTCAGAGAACGACTGCACCTGAGAGAACGACTGTACCTCAGAGAACGACTGCACCTGAGAGAACGACTGTACCCGAGAGAACGACTGTACGTCAGAGAACGACTGTACCTCAGAGAACGACTGCACCTCAGAGAACGACTGTACCCGAGAGAACGACTGCACCTGAGAGAACGACTGCACCTCAGAGAACGACTGCACCTCAGAGAACGACTGCACCTCAGAGAACGACTGTACCTCAGAGAACGACTGTACCTCAGAGAACGACTGCACCTGAGAGAACGACTGCACCTCAGAGAACGACTGTACCTCAGAGAACGACTGCACCTGAGAGAACGACTGCACCTGAGAGAACGACTGCACCTGAGAGAACGACTGCACCTGAGAGAACGACTGTACCTCAGAGAACGACTGTACCTCAGAGAACGACTGCACCTGAGAGAACGACTGCACCTGAGAGAACGACTGCACCTGAGAGAACGACTGTACCCGAGAGAACGATTGTACCTCAGAGAACGACTGCACCTGAGAGAACTGTACCTCAGAGAACGACTGTACCCGAGAGAACGACTGTACGTCAGAGAACGACTGCACCTGAGAGAACGACTGTACCCGACAGAACGACTGCACCTCAGAGAACGACTGCACCCGAGAGCGTCCACGAGAACAGGAGAAACACCTGAGGGATCAGTCAAGCCTACCTGAGATGAGAATTCACCCTATCGCTGTTTTCTTAAATGCATGTTATAGACACTATCGTCAACGATTCATCCATGTCAGTTTCGTATAAATGACTGAATCTTTGCTGAGATATATATGAAAATGATTCAAACTGCATTACTGTGGCAGACGACTTAATCACTGTATAGTTATAATAGGTTTTCCTAAAATAATGTGTTCAATTGACAGCCCTCATGAACCAAATACTACTATGATATATTTAATATTTAAATAATATAGCAATATTGTTTTTACATTCGAGTTGGGAAAATTAGGAAAAACACTAAATACATTGGAAAAATTTTGCAATGAGGTTTCATTAGTTAACGACACTTTAGTTAGTTAATATTAGTTAGGATAAACTAACAACAAACAATACTTTATTAATCTTAATGTTAATCTCAGCGTTTACTAATATCTTATTAAGATTAAAATTTGTATTTGTTAACATTAGTTAATGCATTATTAACTAACATTAAGAAAAGTTAATAAATGCTGTAAGAATACATTTCTCTGTGTTACAGTATATAAAATAAACAAATAAACAAATAAATGCCTAGTTTTCACTTTTTTGCATTTATTATTGTATTAATTTTATTTTAGTCCGTATACATTACAACATATGGAGTATTTCCAGAAACATTTGCTGATATGAATGGCCAATATTTCTAGAAATACCCCATATGTTGTAATATATACAACGTAACGAGCAGTACAGCAGTCATATGAATTTAATTCCATTTTAATTTCACTTCCTTACTTATAATTCTATCTCCTGTTTGTGACCTCAATTCAGATTCAGCAACTGAATAGCAAAGATGGCACACAACCGCAGTTACTGGTTATGATTGCTAGCTAACACTAAATAATGTTTTATTTTATTTTAAGAACTCGCTTTCAAATGTCCATCATGACAGACGACAGACGACAATAATAGCAATTCTTTATATGAGGAGTCTTTACCTAATAATTACATCATAACAATAATTCTTAGGTATAATGTACTTATTGTGTTGTTGTATTGTACAGGTGGTGGCTATGGGTAATATTAGGACAGGTTTGCTGGTATAAGTAGGTTTAATAGTGAGTTAACATGTAAGGGAAGGTCAACATGTGAAAATACATAAATTAATAACATGCTGGTATTTTTAAATCCAAGTACAATGTAAAAACATGTCTGCACACGATAAGCAGATTGTGTGGAATTATTCATTTAAACGCTAGAACATAGTAGTTAAAGACACTTCATATGAACTTGAATGGAAAACAAGCCTTAAAAATAGTCTTTCAATATGCGACGCGCTCAGCGAAACCCTGCGAGAGTGAAACCGACGAGAAGCCTGAGATGACTGGAGCGCGAGCTCAAGAAAACACCATCGGGATCTCACACACACACACTACAGTAACACACACGCTTCATGTACAGTAAGTGTCACCGGTTTAGATGTTCACTGTCCTGGGCATGTACTTTACCTGGTGTTCGTCATGACACAGTTCACACTCGAGTTGACGGCATCATGTGAGCGTGTTGGGTCATGGTGGTTGAGTCTGGTACAGTTCACTGATTCTCACACACACACACACACACACACACACACACACACACACACACACACACACACACACACACACACACACACACACACACACACACACACACACACACACACACACACACACACACACACACACACACACACACACACACACACACACACACACACACACACACACACACACACACACACACACACACACACACACACACACACACACACACACACACACACACACACACACACACACACACACACACACACACACACACACACACACACACACACACACACACACTCTCTTGTACATCTATCTTTATGAGGACATTCATTGACTCAATGCAATCTCTAGCCGCTTACCCTAACCTTACCCATCACAACTAAGTGCCTAACCCGACCCCTGACCCTAAACCGACCCTTAACCTCATTATAACCTTATCCCTAAAACCAAGTCTTGACCCTCAAACAGGCCTTTAAAGGCTCTCAGAGACTCTCTCTCTCTCTCTCTCACACACACACACACACATACAGTGTTGGCTGCGCATCTTTAATAAATCCTGACAGTAGTTTTTTAATGCCAAAAGAGGGAAAGCTGTGAGTGAATCAGACTCTTAGTTCCAGTATATACTATAATAACCCTCTGTTGTGTGTGTGTGTGTGTGTGTGTGTGTGTGTGTGTGTGTGTGTGTGTGTGTGTGTGTGTGTGTGTGTGTAAAAAGACGTGATGTACCTGGTTTCTGGCTGGCGTCTGTGGGAATGTGTGTAGGACTGGGGTTGAAGTGATCGTACGGGAGAAGTGGTGTGAGCGGATGCATCCCCGGCTGGACCACCGACACCTTGTTGGACTGCAAGAAACACACAAACACACACACAATAAGATGCTGTCAGTCTTCAGTCTGATGCTTGAAAGCGAGTGTGTCAGATGTTGAATACATTTGCTGAGAGAATCAATGGTAGGAGCCATTTGATCGATACGCCTTTGATGATCAAGGCCAGAAGCACAAGAGCTTGTTTGCTTTCATGTCTGTGTTTACAAATGGCCTTCAATAACTCATGTGAAACCCAGTTTGCTAATGCTAACAGCATGTTGTTTGACACGATGTGTCATGGCGGTTGCAGGGCTGGAAGTATCTGCATTTCTTGGCCAAACTTCTGACTGCTGTGCCTTTCATATGGGCGTCTTTTCATCCGAGCGCCGAGCACATGTGTGCCGGAGAGAGGCCGAAGCAATCTGACAGATTTGTGGCCACATTTATGTAAAAAAAAAAAAAGTACATTTTCTCCTTTTGGTTCTTCGTAACGGACAGAAGGAGATGGAGACTCTCAGCATTAAAGACCTGATCAACACACCCGAGGAAATCATATTCCCCTAACCGTCGAGTTCTGCACGCTTGCAAACACTCACTGAAGACGTACTTGCTGAGTTTTGGTCGCCTTTGGCTTTTGGCTTGCTTAGCTGGGGACATTTAATATTCAAGTATATTATTGATCTCCTGCATTGACACCATTATATGAGAACTGAACTGAGCTGGACGATGACATCACGGTTTACTCCAGAGCGACTTCATATACATATATACATATACATATACATATACATATATACATATACATATATACATATACACATATATTTTGGACTATGACACTATTTTCGTCTGGAAACATACTCTGTTTCCAATCTGTATTGTAAAAAGCGCTACAAAAATAAAGGAGACTTGACTTGACTGAAGCTCTGCACTGCGAAATGAGTCTCATTTACATCGTATCTGCACTTGTTGTTTATGGTGAGAGTGGAAAACTGTTTTCTAAGGCCTTTGATTGGCCAGTGTTTTCTAAGGCCTCTGATTGGACACTGTTTTATAAGGCCTCCGATTGGCCACTGTTTTCTAAGGCCTCCGATTGTTTTCTAAGGCCTCCGATTGGCCACTGTTTTCTAAGGCCTCCGATTGTTTTCTAAGGCCTCCGATTGGCTACTGTTTTCTAAGGCCTCTGATTGGCCAGTGTTTTCTAAGGCCTCTGATTGGTCACTGTTTTCCAAGGCCTCTGATTGGCCACTATTTTCTAACGCCTCTGATTGGCCACTGTTTTCTAAGGCCTCTGATTGGCCACTGTTTTCTAAGGCCTCTGATTGGTCACTGTTTTCCAAGGCCTCTGAACGCCTCTGATTGGCCACTGTTTTCTAACGCCTCTGATTGGCCACTGTTTTCTAAGGCCTCCGATTGGCCACTGCATTCATGTGCTCAACAGAAAACGTGATTGTTTCTAATGCTCAACGCTGCAAAAATAGCTTGTGAATGATGATTGATGCAACACGAGCAGATCTATATGTTATGCTGCAATCAACACTTATAATTGACCCCCAAATTCATGAAAATATTCCCTGCACAATTGTTCATTTTGGTGGAAATAAAGAATCGATATAATGAATGTAAAACACTGGGAGAGTCTCACAAAGAAAAGTCTAGCATTTCACCATACATATTCATATTGCCCAATTTCGCGTCGCAATGCATCTCGTTCTACAGACATTTCAATATTTTGCTGGAAGACAAAAAAAAAAGAAGTTTTCTTTGAGGAACAAGCAGGGCTTAAACTTAAAACTCACCAAGCGCCAAAAGTGATTAAAAATCAAGTAAAAAATGTAGTGTGCGCAAACATCCGAAGCACGCGTCTCAGAGCGCGTGCGAATACTAAACTGAGCTCGCTTTCACGTCTCCTCGCACTTGAGTGGACAAACTCACACAAAATGATGTAAAAACATAGCAAGTATCCTGGTAAACACAGCCGGTTATGTCTCAAGTATATTGGATCAGTGCATTCGCTCTTAAAGTGACAGCAGCCTAATATTCCTGTCATTAATGTTAAATAAACAAAGGACAAGGAAAAAAACAATCACTCACTGCTCTTGATAATCACTTTTGTCACTTTTTTTGGATTAATTAATAAGTATGTTTAATTTATACAGTGAATATTATGTAGTGTTATTTTACATTTGCTTACTTTATTAAATTTCAAATATCAGACCTATCTGAAAAACATGAAAAGCACTGGTTATTTCATTTGTATCTTTGTTATATTAGTTAGTTTTAGCTGTGGTCTTGACTTGACATAGCGAATTGTGACCCTGGACCACAAAACCAGTCACATGTCGCACGGGTATATCTGTGACAATAGCCAACAACACATTGTATGGGGTCAAAATTATGGATTTTCCTTTTATGCCAAAAATCATTAGGATATTAAGTAAAGATGTTCCATGAAGATATTTTGTACATGTCCTTCCGTAAATCAATAAAACATTTATTTTTGTGAGTGAATGAAACACAATCGCCAACATGAACAACTTTAAAGGAGATTTTCTCAATGTTTCGATTTTTTTGCACCCTCAGATTCCAGATTTTCCAATAGTCATATCTCAGCCTAATATTGTCCTATCCTAACAATTATTATTTATTAAAAATGTATTCATTATTTATTTAAAGCTTATTTATTCAGCTTTCAGATGATGTATAAATCTCAATTTCAGAAAATTGACCGATGTGACTGGTTTTGTGGTCCAGGGTCTTAATTGTGAATCTTCACTAGCATCTAAAATGTTGGTAACATTACTGTAAAGCATCTTCATGGCCGGTACATTTTCTTAAGTCAGCGGCCATTGGCAAACAGGCCGTGTGAACAAGCGTTCATCTTTAACACGATGCCCTTTCCCCACACAAGCACAAATTAATTTCACTACAATGACATGTTTGATTCCATATGAACAAAGTCTATTAGCATGTGGATCTTTCCTTTCATCCTGCGTTCGTTTGAGCGGGAACGCAGGGACACGACGACACAACACTGACGCGTCTAATGTATTCTTTCCTTTAAAAAAATCTAAGTGCTTTTTTTGAAGCGGAAATTAGACGTCCTTTTGGAGGCGAGCGCTTTGAGTGTTACGTCTTTAATCTCGCGTGTGTGTGTGTGTGTGTACACGACGCGTCTGAATGGGCTGCCGTGATTTCACACACGATGGCATTGCTTTTCATTGATTTCATTGCCTTTGGTCTTCGGTGATAATAATGCTTGGAGAGAGAGCGTTTATAAGGAGCAACTCTTTGGACGATCCGGGAGAGTCACATGATCGTCAAGAACATCTGAAGAGTCACATGATCACTCGTTTACTTGCATTTGATTAGCCACCGAGAAACCTAGATTTTTCACTTAATCGATAGGCGAAAATAAACTATAATAATACATTAATTGATCAAATTTAATCAAGAATGAGATCAAACATTTAAACAGACTGTATTTAAAACAACTTTTTAATGATATAATGGTAAAATTACGACAAATCAATATGGTAAACCCAGCACTAGCGTCCACATTTGATCTGCTGATCCACTGACTCAGTCAAACCAGGGCGTTGGAGAAGCGCTAATGAAACGCCACTGTTACGCTCAATGATTTCAGCCTTTAAAAAGGTTTCCAGTTCACAAAATTTCAGCGGATGTCGTTCTTCCCACCATTTTGCATGAAGACGAGAGGCTTCACAGGCACACATCACTTTAGCCTCTTAATAAACCAGTGTGGATGAGCTGAAGATTGTGGAAAATATTCAAAATAAATATGAAACATTTCGAGAATGTTTCGATCCCTGAACTAAGGGGTGTGTGTGTGTGTGTGTGTGTCGTCTGCACTTCAGATTACTGTAACTGAGAACAAACTCCACTTCCTGAGTGAGTGAAAGTGAGATGAGCAAAATTTCCACAGTGGTCTTTAAAGGCTGTGTGTATTCCTGTTGTATTGAGGGTAAGTGTGCGTGGGCTTATTGGAATCGAGGTCAGTTTGATTTCGACGGCTCTTCAAGCGCACGAGACGTGACGGTGGAGCTGCGAGACCTTCAGCGGGTTCAGTTTCCACAATCTGGAAATGATCTGAGATCTGAGATCTGGGAGATGGGAAAATGAGTGCCACTTAGTTGGAGGTTTGAGGAGCTTCAAAGGGAACGCAGACATAACAACAGAGGCACGTTTAAACACACTCAACCCCCATCAAGCGTGTGTGTGTGTGTGTGTATGCTGACGGCCAGAACAGAGGAAGATCTCCTGACCTCCTCATACCTGCTCATGATTATCATTATTAGCCACACTAGCAGAGATGTACGTCTGCTGCCCACTTGTGTTGATCGATCATCTCCATGTTTGTTTCATCTGTTCAGCGCACCTCGATATCGCTCTCAGAGTTTCGACTCGTCACCAGAACTTATAATTCACAAGTGGCCCAAAAAAGTGCAATGAATTTAATCAATTCATCAATTCAGCTCACGGTCTCAATGTAGATATAACACAAACATGTTTACTTATCGATCTAAATGAGGATATTCACTCTTACAAACACACTCTCACACACACACACACACACACACACACACACACACACACACACACACACACACACACACACACACACACACACGCACACACACACGCACACACACACGCACGCACGCACAAGCTCACTCACACTCTCTCTCAAACTCACACAAGCTCACTCACACACACTCTTACACACACTCACAAGCTCACTCACACACTCCCTCTCACACACAAACTCACACACACACACACACTCTCTCTCTCACACACCGTCACTCAAACATACACAAGCTCACTCACTCACACACACTCCCTCTCTCTCTCTCTCTCACACACACACACACACACACACACACACTCCCTCTCTCTCTCACACACACACACACACACACACTCCCTCTCTCTCTCACACACACACACACACACACACACACTCCCTCTCACTCACACACACACTCTCTCTCTCTCTCTCCCTCAAACTCACACTAGCTCACTCACACACACTCCCTCTCTCACACACACACACACCAAAATTCAATGTATTAGGAGTTGTACATAAACATAACTTTGTGTTATAATTTACAGGCAACAACAGTTTGGTTATTCTGTCTGTGTGATGAAATCATCTTCATATAATACACATGATGATATTCAATTACGCGCTCTTCAAAATACTTCAATAAATCTTGGCTAGCTAAATATTAACTCCTAAAACCAGATGACTGATAAAGAGCCAGCAAACAAAGACGAGCTCATTCATCACAGCATCATCATGAGCAATAACTCATAACTCATAACCGGCCTGTTTACAGTACGAGCAATAACTTCACACAGACCCGCAAGTGTCACAATCCCATCAAACACACACACACACACACAGGAAACAGCACAATGAGTGTTTGTCCTGCGGTCTGGAGGAATTACACACTCTGAGTGGCGCATTATTATTGCCATAATAAATCAGAAACACTTTTAAAACACGGGACCGACATTTTAAAAGAGAAGCCAAATAAAAACGGCTGTAAATAAAGATGAAAAACTCCTGAAACCTGTGATTTCAAAAGCACTCAATGAAGTCGAGACGCAAATATTCAAAATGAAACTTCATGAAGCGGCGCCAGAGGGAAACACCTCGCCAGTGCAAAAAAACCCATCTCTGCACTCAATATTACTTGGAAATGCAGAAAAAAAATTAATTTGCTACGCAGACTACTTTGCGCATGCAAATGTGTGTGAGAAAAATGATGATTGAAATCGTCTTCAGGGTATTTCTCCTGGTTTTTCAGCAGGGCTTATATTTGCATTTGGCTGAAAGTAAAGCAGAACCTGTTTATCTGCTGAAAGATCCAGCAATAAAGCTTCAAAACTACATCATATCACGGCTCGACATCAAGCCTCGTCAATATACCCAGTAAAAAAAAAAGTGTGTTTATTCTGAAGCAATATTCTCATCAGTGTTCAGTCAGCTTTGACATATTTAAATCTGCATATTTATGATATTTTAACCTTTATTAAGGGTATTTTTCCCTAATCGGTTTAAATATATGCTTCATCTTTCATTTTAAATTCTTAAATTTGATCAATACAATTAAATTGGAATAATAAGACACTACAGGGCTGTTACCAATCAAATTAAATGATTTACACTGAAAAATTACATCTGCATTAACTAGTTATGAGACTGTTTTAAAAAATTTTTGAATATACAAATAAGAAATATTGGAAAGAATGATACTTTTGAACATGAAACTAAACCACCAGTAGGTGGCGGCAGGTGACCGTCTTAATGAGTCAAATGATTCGTTCAAACGGCTGATTCATTCAGGAATGAGGCAGTTGTTTATGAATGAGTCACTGAATCTGACTCAAATGATTCGTTCAAACGGCTGATTCGTTCAAGAATGAGGCAGTTGTTCATGAATGAGTCACTGATTCTTTGACTCAAACGATTTGATCAAATGGCTGATTCGTTTAGGAATGAGGCAGTTGTTTATGAATGAGTCACTGAATCTTTGACTCAAATGATTCGTTCAAACGGCTGATTCGTTCAAGAATGAGGCAGTTGTTCATGAATGAGTCACTGAATCTTTGACTCGAACGATTTGATCAAATGGCTGATTCGTTTAGGAATGAGGCAGTTGTTTATGAATGAGTCATTGAATCTTTGACTCAAACGATTCGTTCAAAACGGTGAATCATTCAGTAATGAAACACGGTTGAGTGTTGCTGTGAGATGCGTTATGGTTCTGCTGTGGTCTTTGTTTGGAACTATTTTCGCAGCTGAAAATCAGTCAATATTGCGTCTAAAATGTAAGTGACAATACTCGTGTTTTGGTGATTCCCTAGTTATTTTGTGTTATTGACGTTTTAAATCAAGCTACTTGTCTAATGTTATGTAACAGTGTTGTGAAAAAAAAAGGTAAACAGTACACAGTAAAAAACAAACAAAAAAACTACATTATAACTCTTGATGAGTTGATTTCTCGGTTTTCTTCCTCAGGCTCCGACTCTCAATCGGGAATCATACAATCGTCCATGTTTTCACAGCCCAGAATGCTTGAATCACGTCATGATTACGGTTCCCAGAGGAGCTTGAGACCCGTGGCTGTTTGAGACGCATCACACACACACACACACACACACACACACACACACACACACACACACCTTTCCTTCACAGCTCTACCGTGATGATAATTACAGCATCACAACACACACAGATGAAAGAGACGGGAGACTCTGTGAGTCCAGGCAAGGCAGACGGGAACTGTTGGTGGTAATGCCTCTGGGAGAAGTGTGTGTGTGTGTGTGTGTGTGTGTGTGTGTGTGTGCGCTAGCTAAGGAAGTGTCATTGCAGGGCTCTTTACTAATGGCTACAACTTCAAAGGCTTGAGCCAGAACAAGGACGCGGGGGAAGAGAGACTGACGCTTCCTAAAACACCCCGAAACACGGGAGAAACTCACAGATGATACGGATATTACGCTTCATCCATACGTTCAGAGGATCATAACTGCTAAAGTTAACACAAAAAACCTTCCTCATTCCAGTTCTTGGGAAAAAGATGTGCTTAATTATATTGAATGTGTACTTGTGTCCTTTAAATCTAGATATAAGTTTCGTGTGTCAATCAAAAATTACCTTTTTTTTTATTTCAGTGAAATTATTGAACTATATTTTAGTTCGATAATGTTTTTTTATTTAATATGGTGTATTTTTAGGGGATTTTATGGTACTAAATTATATGTATGCAGTCTTTATAATCCATTTATTCACTTTTTGAGCAAGTTAAACTGTGGTAAATCTTGAATGGTTTAAAGCGACAGACTGAAGTTTGATCTCTTTTCAGAGACGACACTAGCCAGATTATTGCTGAAGTGTAAAGTTTAAAACAGAGGGTTAAAAGGCTTAAAGAAAGTACACTGTGTTTCTTAAGTTAATCAAGTGCACTATGTAATAATGTCAAGTTTTTAAGGTGCATTTTTAATCATGTTCTAATCTTTTTGTCTTTAAAGTGCACTTATTTTGATGTGTTGACTAGCGTCTAGTGCACTGTAAAGAACTTAATTTTAACATGTTCAAGATTACATTAAAGTTCATATATTTAAATGTACGTCATGCATTTAAATATATTTGTAATGACAAAGTTGCAATTTAGTACATTTTGGTTTACTATAAATGCTAAAAGTGGTCAAAAAGGCACCTTAAAGTTCAACTAAATGCATTTAATACAAATATAAACTATAATACACATGCAATGTATTAATTGCACTTCAATCTGAATGATATATTCTCTTAAAGGGGTCATATAATGCCATTTTTGTACAAGCTAATATGATTATTTAGGGTCTAAATTAAAAGTTTGTAATATACTTTAATTAAAAATTCTCATTAGTATTGTAAGAAAACACTCATTTTACCTGGTCAAAAACAGCTCTGTTTTCAGCACGCTGTTTCAGTGCATGTGTCTTTAAATGATAATGAGCTTTGCTGACCCCGCCCCTCTGTTCTGTGCGGACACCGTTAGTAACACAATAACCAGGGGTTAAATTGGGATTTATTATGTGGGGGGGGCTCTCCCTGGGGGGGTCCGGGGGTATGCCCCCCCGGGAATAAAAAAAAAAAAAAAACTATTAAATGGCATTTTCTGGAGGGTTTTGTGCAAAGAAATGGAGAAATTGAGTCTTAAATGATATGTGAAAAACTGCAAGGTTAAGAGCATATTTGCATTGTTGTAGTATCAACAGGTATTAGGACATTTTTAGCATTTACATTACTGTTAATCAGCAGTGGTGGAAGTAACGAAGTACAAATACTAAGTTTCTGTAGGCCTACTTTACTTAAGTAGAATAGTGCATACTTTTGACTTTTACTTAGTTACATTTTGCAGCAATTATTATACTTTCTACTCCACTACATTTCTACAACGTTTCGTTACATTTTCTGATCAGTTTTTCCCCTGCCAAAACAGGGATTGAAAAAAATGTCCTGTTTTCGGTGCTGATGCGGTGGTGACGCGTTCATGTAACGTGAGGGCGGCGCTGCCAATAAAGCACCTAAAAGCTGTCACAAAGAACCGGTAAAAGTAATGATTAATATGTAAATTATAGCAAGGAGACATTTTAATTGTTTATTAATAAACAAGAGTTTTCTGTGTCAGTGCCCTGCATAGATGAAGTTGACGATGCTATCCTCGCAATCTTCGCAGTAGTGAACTCGCCAGAGAGAAATGCACATTTCATACGGATTAGGCTACTCAAGCAGCGGTCTGTTTTCTTTCGTTTTGCATTGTTCTGTTTAAAAGAAGACCTTCCAAGCTTTCTATAGATATATTTATCAGGTCTGTCACGCAAGTATAGCTCCCTTATACGCTGAGTTTCGGTTCATTTATGAGACGAGAGTCCAGTTCACTCGCCGGCGCGTCCGTGTCGTGATTATCTATTGTCTATATACTATTTTTACTTCTTGTTTATTACAGGCAATTGTTTGATGAAACATTGATTAAAATTAAGATACAATTAATACAAAACGAAATTCATTTTAAAGAAAGGCTTTGTGCTTTCTGTTTGAGGTCTCAGTGAAAGTTTTAAACAGTCTTTTAGTGGCGCTTTCAGAGCGGTCCCGTCCGTAACATTGTTTTTTCCTCATAAATGCGAACATGAAAAATAAAATAAAATGAATATGTTATGTTCTGTGGAGAGCCAACCCTTCTTCATCCGGTGGGTAGTATTACTTTGGTTTGCAGTGTAATTCACAGAATTACAAAAACATATTTTGCCACCTAAAAGTTAAAGATTTTTTGTGTCACGTCCACGGCATGTGTAGCCTATTTCCCTCATATTAAATATAAAACGCTTGATTACACACTGTATTACCTTGTTATGATAGTGACCCACAATGTGCCAAACATTTTTCCTTACCTTGTCATTCAAGGCCAGGGCACTTTTTGTACAACCAACGTTGTGCTGAACTTTACAAAACTGATCTGTTGTTGCAGCGGCGGTCAGCAGCTCGGGTTTCTTTTTTCTTTTTTTTTTCTTTTTTAAGACAGTAGAAGGTTCTGGAACTTTTGCGCGCTTCCACATCCCGCGCAACCACGGATCTCCCAGGAACATTCATTATTGCTGCGTACATTTATCCATGTCGGAGTTCTGAGTAGTAGTTTATCTGTAGATGCGCATGGCATGCGCGAGCGGTGCGCGATCATGGTCGACTGACAACGAGATTATAAGCAGCTGAACAAGAGTACGGCCGTGTCCCGATTGTTCTCATCTCAGCTCCGCCGAGACAAAATAGACATGCCATTTCAAAATCGTTCATTTATAATCAGAAATATGTTTTCAAAAGCGTCACTTTCATCAAATTTTATGTGACATAATTTCCAGTAGGCAACTGCCTGCAAACGAGCAGGCTTATGTGCCGGGGCTGAGCCCCGGAGAGCCCCGGCCCAATTTAACCACTGACAATAACCATAACGCGTTGTTCATTATAAACGTGGGATTATGAACGTCATACATAGAAAACATGCTGTAATGTACCCTGTGTGTAAACAGCCGCATTCATCATAAAGCATGCTAGCGATTTGCAAAGATTAATATAAATATCAATATAAAGGTTAATAAAACGTTACACTCACTTCTTCTTCTGGAGGTGCAGCAGGAACACGAATAGTTGGTACCGATCCTTTTTTCAGGAGCAGCTTCTTAGCAAAACCAGCTTTATACTGACCCTCGTTTGTAAAGCAGTCTGGTGTGTGAAATGATTCGCGCAAACATGAAAGCATTGCTGTTGATCGTGGGGAATATTCCCTTCGAAAACAAACTCAGCCACTGCGTCTTCAGCGGTTCGGATTTAGGAACATCAACATGACTGTGTTCCTTATTACACCCAAGAACACCACAATCGCTTAGACGCCATTCTGCTCATAGACAGTGCTCCAGCGTATCAACAATGACTCCGCGCGGACTATGATTCACGAGCTGTCAATCAACAATCGTGGGAGGGGCGTCCGACCGTGTGACGTCACACGGTTGAACGGCTTGATTTGAGACGGGGGAAACCGGGGGTTTAAAAAAAAAAAAAAAAACACTGGATGGATTTTTATAATTTTATGATGGTTGTGTACAGGCACTGCCAACACACACTTCAGTACAATCAACTTGTAAAAGTGCATGTACCATTATATGACCCCTTTAAAATATAAGCATGCTGAAGTGTTGTTCTTGTTCACGAGGGCCTGATCGATGATCTTAGTGCTTCAGAAAGCTAATGGAGATCTGAATCAATAATCCAGGCCTTCGTGCAGTCAGGAAGGGAACACTAACCATCTTGGGTTATTTTTTCTACCCAAATCCTGGGTTGAGCCTGTTTTTCGGTTATTTTTTCAGTATTTGGGTAGTTTTTGTGTAACCCAGCTCCTGAACACTTGAATTACATTTGAATTACTTCTAAATGTTAAATTTTTACTTCTAATATTTGTTAAACTAGCTTAAAATGTTATATGTATTAAATATGTATTAAAATGATTTAAAATATACTATACTGTAAAATATGATTGAAAATAAAGGAATTATCATGCAAGCCAGTGGTTGTATCGAGTATTAAAAAAAAAAAACATTAATTCGTGTATGAAGTAAAAAAATAAAATGAAAAAAAAAAAAGCTAGTATTATAGTACAAATGAATCAACTATGCTGGGTTAAATGAACAACCCAATTTGCTGGGTAAAATTAACCCAACATGTGTTCTGTCCTATATTTACCCAGCCCTTGGGTTGAAAACCCAAATTGAGTTGTTTTTAACCCAGTGTTTTTTAGAGTGACTCTCCATGAGAGATGATTGGAGTGTGAAAAGTAAAAAAAAAAAAGAAAAGTCCTTGATTCCTTTGGAATATTTGATATATTCTGCGATGGTAAATCAGACCGTGACTGAATGAATGAACAGCTGTTGTTTAAGACGTTAAATGTGGGCTTCCAGTCTCTGATTGTCGTGGAGCAGAATCATATTTTCAGGACTGAATCATGAGGAATGTGGATCAGTCAGATCTGCTGCAAATATGCAGGTACGGGGAGCGAGCCGCTTTCATGTAGTAATGTATTCTGTGTGATTAATTCTCACTGGATGAGTGGTTCAGGGGTCCAGCCCCCCGCGGGGCCCATGTGGGGTCCACAGTCACACACACACACACACACTAGCCCTGGCTCAACTAAACATGCCTAAACACACTACTTAGCACCTTATTTCAGAACGTGAAAAAAAAAAAATTATATATATATATATATATATATATATATATATATATATATATATATATATATATATATATATATATATATATATATATATATATATATATATATATATATATATTTTTACCCAATTTATACCCAATAAATTATTTTAGAAAAAATATATTTTACAGTTTTATCTTACATATATGTATATAAACAAATATAAATTTTTACCCAATAAAATATCTTCGAGCTTGTCAAAATTAGAAACACATAATTTTTTACCAAATGTATCCCTGAAAAAAAATATAGGTATAAATAGAGTAAACATTTATTTTACACCTTGGCAAAACTAAATAAATACAACTTTTTACCCAATTTATACAAAAAAAAAAAAAAAAACTATTTTAGATCTTGGCAAAACTAAATAGAAAAAAAAAAAAAAATTAGAAAAATTATTTTATCCATTTTTTTAAACTAAATTTATACCTACATTTTTTTTAAACACTTTTCAGAATGTGGTTTCCTCGTACATGCAGGGTTTTCTTTCTTCCATAAAAACACAAAATGAGACGTTTAGCAGAAGACACAAGCTGCTCTTTTACATTTAATGATTTACACTGTCAAGCTCGAGAAACACACCAAAACTCACAGATTTCGACACTTAACCCTGGATTTGACTGGATTAAGATGCGAGATTATTTTTGGCAACACGCAGGAGCCGATGTTGAGTCTGAGGCGCGCGAGGAAGTTCCTGTGACACCGATCGAACGCTCTCAGATGTGGCTTCAGATCTCACACACACTCAAGCGGAGTGTGTACACTCATGTTCTCAGCGCTTCACATGTTTGCTGATCAAACTCCCGATGGAAGAGAAAAGCTCATGCTGTGTGATTTATACACATGACATGCCAGTGTCACACACACAGACAATATCCTCAGAGGTGATGTCACAGCTCTTCCATGTGTGTGTGTGTGTGTGTGTTTGAGAGAGAGAGAGAGAGAGAGAGAGAGAGAGAGAGAGAGAGAGAGAGAGAGAGAGAGAGAGAGAGAGAGAGAGAGAGAGAGAGAGAGAGAGAGAGAGAGAGAGAGAGAGAGAGAGAGAGAGAGAGAGAGAGAGAGAGAGAGAGAGAGAGAGAGAGAGAGAGAGAGAGAGAGAGAGAGAGAGAGAGAGAGAGTGTGTGTGTGAGATCATCTATCATATTGGGTGTGTGTGTGTGTGTGTGTGTGTGTGTGTGTGTGTGTGTGTGTGTGTGTGTGTGTGTGCGTGCGTGTGTGTGATCTGTATGTATGTATAGACAGCTCTAAATCCTGATCAGGTGGGAAGAGGAAATCAAGTTTCATCTATGACATCACTTCCTGCTAAAGAATGAGATAATACATCCTGAGCCGGTTATTATCTGTGAGTGTCTCAGACATCAGATCTGACGTCAAACACCCACACACACACACGCACGCACGCACGCACGCGCGAAGATGCAGAGAAAACAGGTCAGAGCGAGAACAGGAACAAACCTGACCTCATCTGAACTCATGAGGTGGCCGGAGCGTTGCTAGGGTGTTGCTAGGGTGCTATAACAAATACCTGTCCTACTTTTGGGGATATGTAGGGCCCTATGGTTTCCACGGTGACGGATCATAATAACTTATTTATTATTAAAACTTTTTACCACGATTTTTCTTCCATGTTTTAATTGTAACAGTGAAGATCTGTGAGCGGCACTTTGCTTGACAAAAGAGATTGTTCAACTTCATATGAATTACATGAATGTTTTATGCCTTCATTTGATTGCCAGTAAAATTTTAAACACACACACAAAAAGTGTGAATTCAATAATTAAACATCCTTTTTGATTAGTAAAATGTTGTAAACCATTAAATCCAGGAAACTTAAAACATAAAACACAGAATCTGAGATTTATTTTAATTTTTTTCATAAACTTTTAATAAATTGTTGTTAAATTGTATAAATTTCATGGTTTCAATTATTTAGACGTGCTTTTTGATTACTAAAATTTTATTTAACTATTTAAATTAACTATTGCAGTGTAACGACGAATGCACTCATATTTTGTTGGTAATGCCAGTTGGCAACAATTATTAGTGAACACTAAGCTGTCAACACTTCGGAAAAAATAATAATTCGTCGTTACACTACATCCTTATGCATCGCTTTCTGCCAGGACTTGTGTTTGGCTCGAGGTCATGGTGCAAAGGACCCTAGGTTGACTCCGAACTATGCCTTTAAGAATAAGATACACAAACAATTAGGTTTTGACGTCATTACGGGATAATGTTATAAACGTTATAAAACGTTATAAACTCGATTTATTGATAAAAACTTAAAGTGCCCCTGTAATAAATAATTGTATCCCTTAAAACCAAAATTACATATTTAAATGTTTTTCCTTTAATAAAAATTCTTCATGCCTTAAAATATCTTGAATGTAACTCGACACCCTTGCCTCATTTAGTATGCGTGGTTCTATGAATATGCAAATGAGCCCCGCCTCCACTCACTCACTCAGCTCAGAGATCCACTGGTTGACGATCACACGTTGATCTGATTGGTTACAAGGTAGTTTGTGACGTCAGAAACACCAGCGATTTCAAAGCGTGTTTTTGAGACTGTCTTTGGTTCACTGCAGTTTTAAGGAGGAAATACTCAGCAATGGTGTCGACTTATGAATTTACACATGCTTTGTCTTAAAGCACATTAAAAACACCACATAGACACATAAACAACATTAAAAGCTGGATTGTCACCACATGCATGTAAAGCAATAAGCAGATTAATTCAACAGGCTGATTTCTGTCCATGTAAACTAATCAGTCCCTCCAGTTATTCACGATTTGCAAAATCAACAAAAATGTCTCAATTTGAGAACTTTTTACTTATATTAGGCAATTTCTTATTGCTGTGGTTCACTTGTAAGATTTTGGTCATATTTCCCACCCTAAGAGATCATGTTATTAAAGCTTACCTTTTTTAGTAAGATATAAAAAGTGTATAAAAAAATAATAATAATCTGGAAATTACCACCACAAAATCAGTCATTTTGATCGCGAAAAATGACAAAAATATAGCAAAATCCTGGAAGGTCTGAGTAACATGAGATATCTTTATCCTGAAGCAGCCGATGTGACGTGTGTTTGATTAAAGGATCTCTCTGAAGATCCACTACAACACCTTCACACATTATTCCTCTCTTCAGCGCGCCTCAATTAAAGCCTCGTGCGTCTATTAGCCTGATCCTCCGCGCTTTAATCTCTCTTCATGTTTTATCGACTGGAGTATTGATTTGATGTTCGGGCTTTCATCTCCCACAGCCCAGAATGCAACAGAGGGCTTGTGTTACGCGGTTTCTTTAACCCTTTCATGTCGAGGAAGACTCAAGCCTTCATCTACTGTATATAACAGACTTCTGAACTAACTAGGCCTATACATTCACATTTATTCATAAAGCAGACGCTTTTATCCACTGGCGGACAGGAGAAGTTTCAGCCGTCGCTCAGATCGTACGAGTTCAACTCAAGTAGATCGGTCACTTATTCCTCATTATTACACGGCTCTGTGGAATACTTGATTCTGATTGGTCAATCGCTCCATCCAGCGGTGTATTATTCCCAGATAACAACCTCTGAGAACAGAAACACAGGCTCATCCGGGTCACTGGAGTCATCAGCGCTATACACTCACTAGGAACGGGTTTTCTTCGTGGAAGTTTTGCGTTTGGTGAGCTAATAAAATATTAAAACTCAGTCAAATCAATATTTTGTGTACAGTTATTTAATTATGCCATCCAGTATCGTGGACTCACTCTCTCGTTTCATACAAACGCAGATGCGGCCATTTTGCGACTATTGTTTTGTACACTATTGGATTATAAGATATAAACAGGTACGGTTTTAAAACAGTTTAATCTGAAATCTCTAATCCTCATAATTATTTATGTGGTGAAATGCAGTGTAATAAGTGTATGACCGTATACCGTATCTCTTAAATGTCCGTCTAGTTTGAACTTGCTGCTTGCTCTCTCAGTGGAAGATTTGCGTTTAAAGACCTAATGAAATGTCAACTTTTTTGTGTTTATTTACTTGTGTGGCAAATATCTGTGTAATAAGTGTGATAATGTACATCTAGCCGGTTGTTATCTCAGAATAAACCCCTTCAGGCTGATGAAGACCTGATCCTGATCACCCCGTCAGGGTTTATTCTGAGATAACAACCGGCTGGATCTACATTATCCCTTACTTAAAGGTGCAGTGTGAGAGTTTTAGCGGCATCTAGTGGTGAGGTTGTGAACTGCACCCAACAGAAGTTACGGTGGCCGACAGGAAGTGATGTCGTCGTCTGAGAGAGCAGAGAGTAGCCAGTTAAACACTGAGGTTTCTTTACAAAGATAAAGAAATTAGGTTTACTTAATTGTTCAGTAAAACGATATGTTATTGCGAATGTTATTGTTACTTGTTCATCATTGTGTCAGTGTTTTATCTGCTGACTTTAGCTGAAGCTTCTTTACACGAGGAACAACATAGTGACGAAACGCGTTTGTCCGCTCAGGGCCACCGTAGAAACATAGAAACGGTGTGTGGAGAAATGCCTCATTCTAAGCTAATAAAAACATAACGGTTCATTATGTAAGCTCTTATACACCACTGAAATCATAGTTATATGTATGATATTGCATTTCTGTCAACAGATCCTCCTAAATATTACACACTGCACCTTTAACAGCCAGTTCTGCTCAAATGTCAAATATTTCTGCAGCAAAATGCATATTTTTGCTCCGTTTGAGCTGTTTTTCCCTCCATATTCACTATATCAGACTATATGAGGCGTAAAAGCCCGATACTCTTCATGGATCAGTTGATGCCTGTGAAGAAGCTTTATTTTCAGGAGTGTTCGTGTGATATTTCAGTAGTCTGTACTAATATCTGTGAAATTACACAGATCTCAATACCACTTTTAATAGCAAAAACTATTTCATAAACAAAATATAATTATTATCAGCATACATAATTAGTTTAGAAAGCAATATATTTTATAACATATTTTATAACATCAGCATGTAGCTTTCAAAGATTTTTTCAATTAAGTAAATAACATTTTAAAAAGAGTGAAAAGTCAGTAATAAAATGAAGAACAGAAACATTAAAGTCCCCCTGTGGTGTAAATCCAGCTTTTATTGTTGTTTATGTGTCTATGTGGTGTTTTTAATCTGCTTTAAGTCAAAGCATGTGTAAATTCATCAGTCGACACCATTGCTGAGTATTTCCTCCTTAAAACTGCAGTGAACCAAAGACAGTCTCAAAAACACGCTTTGAAATCGCTGGTGTTTCTGACGTCACAAACTACCTTGTAACCAATCAGATCAATGTGTGATCGTCAACCAGTGGATCTCTGAGCTGAGTGGAGGCGGGGCTCATTTGCATATTCATAGAACCACACATATTAAATTAGGCTAAATAAGGGTGTCGAGTTACATTCAAGATATTTTAAGACATGAAGAATTTTTTTTTTCAAGGAAAAAGCATTTAAAGGAGTCATAACCTGCAATTTTCACTTTTCCACGAGAATCAATGTATGTTATGATCGACTAACGATTATACACTGGCCGGGAAGCCGATATTTAAAAGTGAAGCGTTTGTTTACCTCAGGGTAAATAAACCAGCGTGCGTGCACGCGCACTCAAATACGAGATTTTGATTTCAGCTCCCTCTTGACATCATGAGGTAGTAGGATATACCATATATGGACACCGCAGCAGGAAGCCCGCACTTCCCCTCATATTCAGTTCAGTCGAGAAAGATGGAGAAACCGAGTGCACACCGGACTTGCTCTGTGGTTGATTGCCATAAAAAACATGTAAATGTGTTTCATCTCCCAAAATCGGACGAAACTATCAGGGACCAGTGGATGAAATTCATTTTTAATGACGCTGTCCCAACAACCCTTTCAACTGGCGTGCAGAGCCATATAGAGCGTCCACGACAGCCAAAACATCGCATTGATCTCGCGAGACAATAATGCCTTCAGAAATAAGGGTAAAAGTAGGTCTGTGTTTATTTTTTTTCCACTTTTCTTTTTTAGAAGGGCCTGAAAGACTATAATACAGCAGTAGGTATCCAATGTAATACTAGGTTATGACTCCTTTAAATGTATATTTTGGTGATCAAAGATGAGTTTTAAGGGATAAAATGATTGACTACAGAGGGACTTTAACACTGAACCTAAAGATACAAAACAAAAATGAACAAGGACAAGGTCACACCCTGATTGGACAGCTTTTAGGACCATAACAATGGGATAAGCGCTCCTCAAATGAACTCAGAGATCGGTTTAATCAAACCAAACCTGCCAAGGATGAACACAGCCTAAAACATGATTTACACAGCATTTATCTGAAGTCTTGTGTCACATAAGGACCTGCGTGTGGATCGGATCTCTCCAGGGATTCGGCCTATAGCCGAGGAATCAGATCAGATGAATCAGAAGAATCAGATCAGAGGAATCAGATCAGAGGAATCAGATCAATCAGAGGAATCAGATCAGAAGAATCAGATCAGAAAAGTCAGATCAGAGGAATCAGATCAGAGGAATCAGAAGAATCAGATCAGAGGAATCAGATCAGAAGAATCAGATCAGAAAAGTCAGATCAGAAGAATCAGATCAGACGAATCAGATCAGAAGAATCAGATCAGAAAAGTCAGATCAGAAGAATCAGATCAGAGGAATCAGAAGAATCAGATCAGAGGAATCAGATCAATCAGAGGAATCAGATCAGATGAATCAGAAGAATCAGATCAGAGGAATCAGATCAGAGGAATCAGATCAATCAGAGGAATCAGATCAGAAGAATCAGATCAGAAAAGTCAGATCAGAGGAATCAGATCAGAGGAATCAGATCAATCAGAGGAATCAGATCAGAAGAATCAGATCAGAAAAATCAGATCAGAAAAATCAGATCAGAGGAATCAGAAGAATCAGATCAGAGGAATCAGATCAATCAGAGGAATCAGATCAGATGAATCAGAAGAATCAGATCAGAGGAATCAAATCAATCAGAGGAATCAGATCAGAAGAATCAGATCAGAAAAGTCAGATCAGAAGAATCAGATCAGAAAAGTCAGATCAGAAGAATCAGATCAGAGGAATCAGATCAGAGGAATCAGATCAGAAGAATCAGATCAGAAGAATCAGATCAGAGGAATCAGATCAGATGAAAGCGTGGATCCGAGCCTCTGCTGTCATTCCTCCCGCTACAAACACTGCATCCCATTTGTCCTGTGGTCGGAGCATTGTCTGATGAGGATTTGTACTGTAAATATGTGGTTTTCTGTGCAAGAAACCGGACCGGCTCTGGATATTCCTTCCCCCTGCGTCCCATAATTCCCGCTGACTTCCCCGAGCCAGAACACTAATGGAGAGCAGCTCCTGCAGGGAAAGCTCTGTCTGAGACACACGAGCGCGGTGAGGAAGACCAGCGCTCCATTACAGCAGAAACATGGGAAAGAGTCGCATAAAGAACTGCGGATATGACTTTTCCTGCTGGGACTCGCTGTGGGGAGACATGATCCACTGCGCACCTCTTCATCCTCATCTTCATCATCCTCAATCATATTCCTCATCTTCACCATCCTCAATCATCTTCATCCTCAATCATCTTCCTCATAATCATCTTCCTTATCTTCATCCTCATCATCATCATCCTCATCCTCATCATGTCAGGCCGCTGATCTCTACACTGCAAAAAAATGCTCTTCTTACTCAGTATTTCTGTCTTGTTTCCAGTCCAAATAACTAAAAGTTCTTAAAAATCAAGATGCATTTGATAAAGTAATAAAATGCCATAAGATATTATGTTTTGTTTTGTGGGGAAATAAATCAAAATTAAGTTGTTGCTTAAAAAAAGCAAAATGATCTGCCGATGGGGTCAGAAAAATAATCTTAATTCAAATGGACAAGATAATTTTTCATACCCCATTGGCAGATCATTTTGCTTGTTTTCAGCAAAAACTCAATTTTGATTTATTTCCCCAGAAAACAAAACATAATATCTTATGGCATTTTATTAATCTAGTAAATGCATCTTGATTTAAGAATTTTTAGACATTTGGACTGGAAACAAGATTAAAAATACTAAGTAAGAAAATATTTTTTTGCAGTTGTTTAGCAGGTTTGTTCATAGATAAGCTTTCTTTAATATTACTTCACACAAGCACATTGGTGCGGCAACACATCATTACACAAGAACATTCAGTAATTCATCTAATTCAAGTGTATTTACACATGCACATGGATATAATTAAAAGCTAATTGAATTTTAAACACATTATCTATCTTTTTTTATTTTTTTGTATTATGTGCCCAATTCTGATTTTATTATATTATTTTCTCATGCTTTCGCTAATAAAGAAATACACCAGTTTAACTGTGTGTTCAACCCGGTTATGCGGCGACATTTCCCTAACGAAAAATTAAGGTTTGATCTTTCTGACATCATAGTTAAATAATCAAACCACATGATTCAAGGCATTATAAACATATTTGAATGCATTAATTATGCCTTGTAATGCACTGTATGATCTCATGAATAATTGCAACCACAGTTATAATACATTAAAATACTTATCTATTAATTAAACACACCTTTAGAAAGTATAATGCATTAAACCACATTAACACAATGTGTCTAACACAATTCAGACACCAGATATCATTTTTTATATTTCTTCACTAGTGTGATCAGGACACTATAGTGCATTTATGTAAGTGAGGAGAGCAAAATAAAGTAAAGTGTGACATATTATACCCAAATATTCTTCATACAGCGACTACCAGTAACTTTGGGACCAAATATGATTCGGACACTTTGAGCTGATCATGTTTTGCTGAAGTGTGTTGTCTTTAATTGCTAATGCTCTTTTCACACACAGACTGAACACAATGAAGCATTGCTTGGTGACTGGTTGAGCTAAACTGGTATTATCTAATTGTGTAGTTAAATTTAACAGCTGACAGATATTCAACATAATTCATGTGTGAGACAGTCTAACAGAAGGACGGACAAAACCAGTCAAATATCAACTGAGTTCTGCTCATATTTCATTACCATTTTCTAAACTATAGCGAATAAACTGTGATAATGTGAGAAATGTTGAAGGTGTCTGAATAAATGTTGGTTTGACTGTATAATACATTTTAACTTTTATTTATGAGAAGATATAGTGCATTAACATATACTATAATGCATTATAAAGGTTTTCATAATGTAAGGGCTTTAAGTAAAGAAAAAGAAAAGAAAAACAATGTTTCACAGGTCTAATGTCATGGGGTTGAAGCTCACCCCGAATGTAACGGTTGACAAAACATCAAAGCTTTGGTACAATAATAACCAAGATTCGGCCAAAATTTCTCAAAAATGTCATGTTTTATTAAACATGTGTTACTTAAAGACTGAAATGGTATATTCTTGTAAAATGTTCTCCAGTAATCTTGGTTTTATTTACAACTTTGAAAAAATGTTAGTTTAGTAGAAACCTGATTATAACCCTTAGAATTACTTCTTAGATTGCACTTCTGTGTGGTAAACATTAACCTGGATTTATTAACATCCACTAATGCTGCGTTTGATCTAGTAATGCAAAATAATAGTAAGTCAGTGAAAGTTTCCATCGTGTCTTCTGTGTTTGCAGGGTTGCTTTGTTTTTCAGGTGAGGAGAGAAGGCTCGGTCTGGTCTCATTTTCCATGGTAAACCACAAGATCTTACCGCACACAACTGTACTCAAACAACCAAACATACACAAAGCCTTGAGCAAGCGAAGAAGATCTGTCAAAAACACGCCCACCCACCCTCCACATCCCCAGACTCGACGCGACGGACACTCGCAGCGAGGCTTTTTCCCGATCCTTTCATCAGAACGTTTGGCTGGAAAGGATATAATTAAAAGCAGAAGTCGGCATAAATTAACACAAGAGTGCGAGGGTCTGAATCAAAACCAAATACGGTCATATTTTGGATCTTTAACCCTCAGAACAAGCAGGGACGACACAGTCTGGGGATGATCTCATCCCGCTGTAAATCACACCGGAGATGAACTTCATCTGCCATTAAACAACAGGGAGTCTCTTCAAACGCACTCGGATCTTTCTGAAGCTTCACTTCCACTCGTGAATCACGCGAACACTCCTGAAAATAAAGCTTTTTCACAGGCATCAACTGATCCATGAGGAGCATCGGGCGGTTGCGGCTCATATAGTCTGATATTATAGTGGGAATATGGAGGGAAAAACAGCTCAAACGGACCAAAAATATGCACTTTGGTGCAGAAATATGTGCAAAAGGAAAGATGAGATTTCTGATGCTTGCTTGTAAATCAATGAGATATTTATAATAGTGTAGCAGATACTCACATAAAATGCACTGAAATATCAATATCTGCTAATAATGTCTTAGTAAGATGATATTTTTAAAAGATAATGCAATACAATGATGATGGAGAGATTAACAAATAAACCTTCCTCAAAAGCATGATGATCATATTTGATTCTCATGATTTCTCTAAAAAATTATGTATGATATTCTGAAATTTAAGACATCAGTCTGAAATATTACTAACAATATTAAACAATATTCCTTGATATAAATCAGTGCAGATTTGACAGCAGAAACGCACGAGCTGAAGGAGGACGATTGTACAATTACACTAAAAGACTTTTACGTGATAAAACAATCTAAAGGCATGTGGTAGATTGTGTGCGACAGGTTTTTTCAGCAAAGTTTTGATCATATTAGAGGCATTAGAAATGTGCAGGCTTTATAGGGTTAACATTTCCATTGCACAAAAAGGTTTTTATAGTGGAAAAAGGGGAATTTTCGGAAACACTTTCCACTGTTCATTAGTTAACATGAACTAAGAATGTACAACTCTTCTTCCGCATTTATTAATCTTAGTTAATATTAATTTCAACATTTACTGATACGTTTGTTAATGCACTGTGAACTAACATTAACAAAGATGAATAAATACAGTGACAAATATATTCCTCATGGTTAGATCATGTTAGTTCAACTAAAGTTATATTACTAATGAAAGTGCCACCGAATATAAATTTTTCAAATATTCTTGACACCAGGAACAAAGGATCTTTTAAGGATTTTGGTTCTTCCATTGCTTTGCCACGAAACCCCCCTCCCCCCACAACATTACGAGCTTATCCAACAGTCCCTCGTTTTAAAGCTCGATTCCTATAGGCGTGAATCGCGTTGGTTTTCGGACCCTGGAAACGTCGGCCACCGTCTACGCGCCTCAGAGCTCTCTGGCAGTGAAACGGTTAAGGAAGAAAAACGTGCCTTCGCCTTCGACTGTTTAAAGTCGTTCTCGACGAGGTGCACCAGGTGCGCCGCGTGGTTACAGCCTCAGTGTTTACTGCTGACTCCCTTCCGCAGGAGAGCAGCTTCACACCTTAGTTACTCCACAGCCCTACGCCCACACCTTCTCCGAGCCATCAGATAAGACGCAGACGGAGGGAAACACTCGCGTTCTCCTCCTCCAGCAGCTCCTGCAGCGTTTGCATGGTAGTAAAAGTGCAGTTGCACAAATACTCACAGGCATAACCACAGCACACCTCACCTTCACTCCACTCTCACTGAGACAGAGAAACCTCGCTGAGATCACCCAGCACAGGATGTAGGATGTATGTCAGCGGCATCACACACACACACACACACGCACACACGCGTGTGCATGTGCGCTGATGAAAACAAACAGTTTAAAAGAAGTGCTAAATTCACCATTGCCGTCATGTAGCAACATGATTGTTGTAGAAGCGGGGGTTTCCCTGAAAATCGTTCACATCTTACAAGAGAGCTTTACTTTTGAGATTGTCATTATGCTCCTTTTTTCTTTTTCCTCGAGATCCAAGAAGACCTTGTTCTGGGTCCCACAAGCGGAGAGCTATTTTTAGCGGCGAAATGCTTTCCAGTTGGCTTCAGACGATCATAAGAGGGGGAAAAACCGCACAGAAAACCACGTTCCATAAGGGAGCGGGCAGCAGATCTGGGATCTCCCTACTCTCACAGTGATCAGTTTGTGGCGACGGCCCGGCTGAAATGAACATCTATATTTCCACAACTGCAGCAGTTGCCAACATCCCCGCTCGTTACGCTCAATATTCCCCAATCCCGTGAGCAACACGTGTCCAACAGCTTCTGAGTGACGCTCCGGACGCCAAGGTTTTCTGATGCCTTCACTATAAATGCTTAGTTTTATTATCACAGATAATGCAATGCAATACATTTGTGAGATTCAGTTCCTCAAAAGCCTGATGATCATATCTGATACTCATGATTTTTCTAAAAGATTATGTCTGGACAATCAAGTAAACCGAAGCTGCGTCAGTCTGAAATATTACTAACAATATCAAAGTTATTCTTATGTTTACTAGATAAAAATCAGTGCAGATTTGACAGCAGAAACACACGAGCTGAAGGAGGACGCTTGTACAATTGTACTAACTTGAGAAAAGAGTTAGGGATGCAACGATATGAAACGTTTGGCCGATAACGATAACCGATAATTCTTTATATTTGAAAGCCGATAACCGATATACTGGCCGATAAATCTAAAATCCAAGTTTTTATATAATTAGTGAGAGCCTGATTGCAAAAACAAAGTCTGACCATTAAAATCCCGAACACACAATTATAATGTTCTTCTCATTATAATGTTATGTAGCCGATATGTCAGACTTGTGCTGCACATGTTGCATTTAACTGTATCATATTTCAAGCATTTCAATAACGTCATGTTGATCAGTGCGCATCTGAAGAGTCTCAGCTGAAGGAAATAATACATTATTTATCAGCTTTAATATATCTGCCAAATGTTCTTACCGGGTCGATAACGATAACATTAAAAATTAACATATATCGGCCGATACCGATATGGTGGCCCATATATCGTGCATCACTAGTTTTACTATCAAAGATAATGCAATGCAATACAATCATGAGATTCAGTTCCTGAAAAGCCTGATGATCATATTTGATACTCATGATTTTTCTAAACAATTATGTCTGTATAATCAAGTAAACCGAAGCTGCGTCAGTCTGAAATATTACTAACAATATCAAAGTTATTCTTATGTTTACTTGATATAAATCAGTGCAGATTTGACAGCAGAAACACACGAGCTGAAGGAGGACGATTGTACAATTACACTAAAAGACTTTTACTTGATAAATGATTTAGGGATGCACTGATATGAAAAGTTTGGCCGATATCGATAACCGATAATTCTTTATATTTGAAAGCCGATAACCGATATACTGGCCGATAAATCTAAATCCAAATATTTATATAATTTTTGAGAGCCTGGTTACAAAAACAAAAGTCTCACTATATCCCAAGCAGAAAATTATAATTGTGTTCTCATTATAATCTTATGTCGCCGATATCTCAGACTTTTGCTGCACGTTGCACTACTTTACTGTATTTTCCTTTTTCTAAGTGATTCTAATCATATTTCAAGCAATTCAAAACCATCATGTTGAACAGTCGCATCTGAATAGTCTCAGCTGAAGGAGATAATACATTATCAGCTTTAATATATCGGCCAAATTTTCTTATTGGGCCGATAACGATAACATTAAAAATGATCATATATCGGCCGATACCGATTTGGTGGCCGATATATCGTGCATCCCTAATAAGAGTCTAAACGATCAATCAGATGACAGATTGATTGAGGACAACAGGTATTTCAGCTGAAGTTAGTGCACAATATGAACTTCAAATACAAGCTTTACATACGATGATTAACTTAAACAACAATGTAGATAAAACTGAGATTGGGACGATGTGGCCATGTGTTTCTCAGTATTTCACAGATCAGGACACACTAGAGAGAGCTGGTGTGATAGAGATTGTCATCGTGAAGGAAGTAGGTTAGTCAGCTTTACCCTTCTCTTTAACCTCTGTCCCAAAACACACACACAGTAAACAACAAGTGATGATGACAACAGCAAGTGATTTGAGTACCAAGAAACCACACGAACAGCCTTTCATGATAAACGTAACATTAGTGGCTCCTGGTCAATATGATGCCAATATACAAATGATGCAACAAAGAGACATGCGATAAAACTACAACTGTAAAAAAAAGTAGTCTGTTTTATTGACCTGATACTCCAGTATTTGTTCAAAACAAACAATTTTACGTTGCACAATGTTATGCAAGTTCCCAGCATGCACTGCAGCTTCAAATGATGTGGTAACTCTTATTAAATATGGCTTCATTTATGCTGCTGCTGTCACTGTTAGTTGGCTGATTAAGGGTTCAGAGATCATATCTTCACTGAATTAACATCTGTTGATCATCAGCGTGTGTTCAGGAATATGTGCGTCTCATCGTTCAACTGTTGGGTTTAATATATTTGTCCATGTTTGCCTCAGATCATCATGTAGTTGGCTTTGAAAATCAAACATACAGGTAGAAGATGCTAAACACTCTTTATTTGCCATGGAATAATTACATGTTACTCATTAGATGAACAAAAGTATTGTCAGTTGTTAGTTGAGTTAACTTAAATTGATTGCATCCGGTTTCCTTGTTTTGTTTTTAAGTTCGGGCAACTTTTTGTCGGTGTGAAATCAAATGAACCACACAATAGTTACAAACTGCAGATCTACGAACAGACTTAAGACAACGACACTACAGATTATATGATCAGTTTGAGATCAATCATCTTAAAGCGACAGTTCACCCAGAAACCCATGTGACTCACTTTCTTCAGCTGAATATAGAAGAACATATGGTAACACTTTCAATGAAGTCCATGCTTATAAATAAGTATAAATGGGGCTATAATTCATTATAAGTGAGTATTACTATTTTATAAATATATTCATAATTACTCAGAACATCATGCATTTGCTTTTTCAATGTGCATGTTCATAATCCATCATACACAAAGTATAAACGGATCTATAATTCATTATAAGCATGGTCTTTATTGAAAGTGTTACCGAACATATTTTAAAGGTCCAAAAAAAAAAGAAAAGTTTTGGAACGGGGAGCGAATAACCATGTGTTCATCATTACCAAAACTGCAATATTTACACTTCTACATCCACACACACACACGTTCGTTTACTCGAGTCTTTAATCTCGCACGCTCACGATCGACAAACACGAGACGTCACGTTTCACATGTGTGATGTAACAGAGTCGTTCATGACATCACAGAGCGGGTGATCTCGGTCTTTTCCCCTCGTAAACGCACAGCCGGAGCAGAAGAGCGGGATCTGGGAGTTGCGGGACACGCTGAGTTTGTCCCACAGGAGTGTGTGCTCTTCCACCGGGGTCAGCCAACGCCCCCAGCACCCGAATTAGTGCCGGGCCAGACCTACTGGAGCCTCAGCAGCCACAGGGGCGGCACACATGTGTGTGTGATCACACTCGCATCTGATACACATCTACCAGCAGCACTGCCACAGCTGGGTACAAGCACACACACACACACACACTCTCTCACTCACTCTCACAAACCCAACCCCTAAACCTACCCATCACACACACACACACACACACACACGACCCCTAAACCTACCCATCACACACACACACTATCCCATCCCTAAACCTACCCATCACACACACACACACACACACACACACACACACACACACACACACACACACACACACACACACACACACACACACACACACACCACACACACACACACACACACACCACACACACACACACACACACACACACGACCCCTAAACCTACCCATCACACACACACACAAACACACTAACCCGACCCCTAACACACACACACACACACACTAACCCAACCCCTAAACTTACCCAACACACACACTCACACACTCACACACTCACACACTCACACACTCACACACTCACTGCCGTCCCACAGATCAGTGGGAATCAATGATTTAACATGATGGAAAACTGAGCAATTCACCAATGACTGGACGGATCAAACTCATCTAGGACACATCAACAGACTCAGAGCAGGACTCAAACCTCGTCCTAATTAACCAGGTTTGTTCGCCACTGCAAGCGGTAAATGAATATTACAACATAAAAGTATGTTTACAAGAATTAATATTCAGTGATATTATCGGCTAGATAATGATGCTTTGCATCATCAACAGTATTATTGAACTGACTTGAGTTAATAACTATCGTCTTCAGAGCTGCTTTATAGTTGAATGATAATTGGTTTCGTTAGTGAAGAACTTGAACACTGGCATTTGCCAGTTTATTACTGTAAAACAGCTTGTATAAATCTATAGAAACTTGATGTAGAGTAAGAAGAGATCATTTTGTGCTATAACAACTAAATTAGCTAAAGTTTCAATTTATTTCCTTTAACACATTGGCTGGTGCATCATCAACATCCTACACATGCTAATCTTATAATTACAAGTTAAAGTGAATGCACATTATTCTTAAAGAGGCCCTATAATCACAAAGGCTCTACTAGAACAGGTTTTCCTGCTTGAATGTTGATTATTCTCCTCATATTCTCCACTGTTGCGGCTCCTCTCTTCCCAGTCTGTCAGTAACGCTGTTTACTTCCTGTCTCTATGAAGCCCCTCCTTCTGAAAAGTACACTGTGCTCTGATTGGTCGGCTGGATCAGTGTGTTGTGATTGGTCGAGCGCTTCGAGTGTGTTTTGGGAATGCCCCGCCCCTTACCATAACCTTCAGTTTAACACACTACTAACTAACTCAACCAGGCCCCGCCCCTTTATTCTGCATATGAATTATTGTGTTTTTGTGTCTCTTTAATGTGTGCCAGATCTCAGTTCATCTCTTCCTCTACTAGTTACAGCAGCAAATAAACATCAGTGAACATCAGAAGGAATATTGAAAGATACAAAACAACTTAAATCTCATGTAATCGATCAATCAGTGTTTCAACCACCGAAAAACAGCTTGTGAACAATAAATGTCACATAACGTCACATTTATCTCAGAAAAGCCATTCAACGTCCATAAACTAAGGTGACCAGACGTTTCCTTTTTACAGCAAAACAACCCACAAACCCACATTACAAAAAGGCCCACCCAACATACAGCAGCAGTCAAGTGGTGATTATTTTCACCAACAGATGGCGCTGCGAGCTACGCTGACTCTACTGGACACACGCCGCTAATTCATGAAGAACGTAAGCTGGACGAGCGCAGAGCACCATTATCGTATATTATTACACGGCGCTGTGGAATACTTGATTCTGATTGGTCAATCGCTCCATCCAGCGGTGTATTATTCCCAGATAACAACCTCTGAGAACAGAAACACAGGCTCATCCGGGTCACTGGACTCATCAGCGCTATACACTCACTAGGAACGGGTTTTCTTCGTGGAAGTTTTGCGTTTGGTGAGCTAATAAAATATTAAAACTCAGTCAAATCAATATTTTGTGTACAGTTATTTAATTATGTCATCCAGTATCGTGGACTCGCTCGCTCTCTTGTTTCATACAAATGCAGCGGCGGCCATTTTGTGACTATTGTTTTGTACACTGTTGGATTATAAGATATAAACAGGTACGGTTTTAAAACAGTTTAATCTGAAATCTCGAATCCTCATAATTATTTATGTGGTGAAATGCAGTGTAATAAGTGTATGACTGTATACCCTATCTCTTAAATGTCCGTCTAGTTTGAACTCGCCGCTGAAACTGCTCTCTCTGCGGAAGCTTTACGTTTAAAAACTTCATAAAATATTGTGTCTAATTATTTACTTATGTGGCAAATATCCGTGTAATAAGTGTGATAGTGTCCATCCAGCCGGTTGTTATCTCAGAATAAACCCCTTCAGGCTGATGAAGACCTGATCCTGATCACCCCGTCAGGGTTTATTCTGAGATAACAACCGGCTGGATCTACATTATCCCTTACTTATCAAAAGAAACAGCGTTTTTGCTTTCAAGGTAGTAACATACTAACTATTCATGTTAAATTACAGTAATAATGTTACTATGTGCTTTATAACAGGGTCTCAACAGGATTTTAAAAGTCCACAAAAGTTCTGCAGTCACAACGCAGATATTTCCACACATCTTAACAATATACTATAATATACAATATTGTAAACTAAACATTTACACTTGCAACAAATACATTTGCAGAATACACACACTTTCTGCTTAAAATAAGCCTGAAATGCAAATAAACAAGCCCAAATAAGAATAGTAAGAAGCACAAACGTAACAAAACATTCAAAAAAAGTTTGACTTTCTGTATTCAGAAAAATGAAATGAAAATATTAACTAAAATTCTAAAATATTTGTTAAATAGTTTTATTTATCATATCATATTTACGTTGTTTTATTTTTGTAATATGTTTTTGTAAAGTCATAATTTTGATATATTATTGTTTTGAACTGATTGCGATATACTATTCATTTTCTACTGCTTGGCTATTTAGGCTACTATTCATTTGCAAAATAAGTGCAAAATAATAATCAAACTAAATAATAATAATTATTAATGTTATTAATAACATAGGGAACCCACAACAATTAAAAAAAAAAAACTGTATGAATTGAATATATACTAGAAAGGATAAAATAATATATGCACTATATATTTAGTTAACCTGTTAACCTTCATTATTTAATGCATGTTTGCATACATCTGTCATGAAAAGTTATGACAGCCACTGAAATACATTTTGTTTCAACAACAAATTGAAGTAGAAACCTTTTTTATCACTGTGTGCGATTTAAAACTCAATTTTAGTGTTGATTACTATATCTAAAAGTAACTAGCAATTGAGTTTGGACTAATTTGTTGCTAATTTTAACCTTTATCATCAATGTACCAACTGACAGAGTTCCCCATACTCTATGGTTCACAAAACTAGATTGTATTCTGAAGAAAAACATCCAAGTGACTATATATAGATCCAATTGAGATCAGAATCGAATCAAGAGCTAGTGAGTCGTGGTAAAAACTGTGCAGTACGCGTTTGTTCATGACATCCCTGCAGTGATTGTCTTTCAGTGACTTTCCTACAGGACGTCTGGAGAACGGGTCGGGGGAGAACGACTCCACACACACACCTGGGTGAGAACGAGCCGGCTCACCTCTCACACTCATCTACAAGACAAAACACCCGCTCGCATCACACATGCGTCACTGCCTGGGTCTCGACTGACTGACTGCCAGAAACTAATAGGTTGCCTTGAGGTGGGGGATTTTCTTTCACTTTTAGTGTGGGCTGATTCATTAAGAGAGAGTCTTGACGACAAGACGTACAGTAGCACAAACACCGATATGAAACAGCATCAGTCTGGATCTCAAACTGGTAAACTCAGAAAGAAATCTTCAGACTGTGAGAGATATGAAGAAGTGGGAGTCTTCAAATAAATCCTGCTTTGCTTACGATTCAATTGGACTCATTTTTCCTGCGCTTTATTAAAGATGGCTGAAGTGTTGTCACAGAAAATACGTTTCCTGACAAGACAATTGGTCGAATCAACACTGTCCAACATCAAATCAACATGATTGCTTAAAATGATAACTATAAAATATTTAATTCTGAATTCAGGCACAGAAACTGCGCAAGTTAAAATTACAAATGACTTACTTTTAGCTTCTGACCAACGCTGTATCTCAATACTAGTTTTAGTGCTGTGTTCGACACTATAGATCATAAAATACTGTTAGATTGACTACAAAATTGCACTGGTATTCAGGGACGATCAGATTGCTACCATTTTGTCTTTTTAAACGGAAAATAAAATCGAAGATAACGTCAGTAAATTATGGAGTGCCACAAGGATCTGTTTTAGGCCCTTTGCTATTTAATATATATGCAGCTACTTGGTGATATTATAAGAAAACATGGAATTAGTTCCCACTGTTATGCCAATTATACTAAGTTATATATCAGTCTGGAGCTCAAACAAAACCACTCAATGTGATAAACTCAGACTGTGAGTGATATGAAGACGTACGAGTCTTAAAATAAATCCTTTTGATTCATTTGGACACATTTTTTTGTCGTCACCGAATGGAGGCACAGAAAGACAGAGTCTGTATCTCAATACTAGTTTGAGTGCTGCGTTCGACACTATGGATCATAAAATACTGCTAGATTGACTACAAAATTGCACTGGTATTCAGGGACAGGCATTAAGCCTATCAGATTGCTACCATTTTGTCAATTTAAACGGGCAAAATCAAATCAAAGATAACGTCAGTAAATTACGGAGTGCCACAAGGGTCTGTTTTAGGCCCTCTGCTATTTTCAATATATATATGCTTTATTTTATTATTTTATTTTATATTCTATTATTTACTTGTTATCAATGTAAAGCTGCTTTGAAACAGACTTGCTGCCGCTTGGTAATATTATAAGAAAACATGGTTTCCATGGTTACGTCGATGATACGAAGTTATAAATAAGTTTGGAGCTCAAACAAAACCTCTCAATGTGTTAAACTCAGACTTGTGGGTGATATGAAGACGTATGAGTCTTCAAATAATTCCTTTTGACTCATTTGGACAAATTTTTAGAAGCACAGAAAATACATTTCCAGACAAGACAATAGATAGAATCAACACAGAGACACAATGTCCTCGTTTCACAGGGAAAATCAAACACCGAAACCCAGTCCAGTCGCTGGAGCTACTACATCATCTGCCTCACACCTTGATAAAAGTCCTCTTCATCTGAGAAGAATTTGCTCGACAGCCCTGACTTCAGGCGCTTGACATGTTTGAGCACGGCTCCGAGACGACTTAAACACCTGTCCTCTCTCTCTCTCTCTCTTTCTCTCGCGAGCGGTGGAACAGACACGACCACACCAATAATTACAGCTATAAACACCTGAGGGGATCCGACAGGTTTTGATAGTTTCCCAAATATTTCCGGCTCCATAAATAACTCTGCAGATTCGTCCGCAGGCGCTCGCTTCAAAGACCAAGGCCAAGTGGGGTCTGTTATCAATATTTGTATTTTAATACGAAGTTGGCGTGATTTAACCTCCGGCTAAAGGAGATCTGAGCTTTGAGCTTCAAGCACGCTTGCGACACGCGGTCATTGTGCCTCGAGTTTTCAGACCTACAACTTGCAAGCTTTCCAATGGCACACTGTGTCCGTATTGAAGTGGCAGAATGGGTTAATGAGCTTTTTTCTTAAAGAGGGTGTAATCCAGTGTCTGTTACTTATCGCCGTCAGTCAGAGCTGCTCTGGATGGATTATGACACAAAGCCAGTGTTCGTCTATTGTTTACTCCAAGAACAAGCCCTGAGCTTCGACTTCAATCAATCGCCAACACTTAAGGAGTTTAATTGTCAACTCAACAAGGGATTCCCGATGGTCGTGTAAAATCAGCAGCTTAGCTGTGCATTGTGGGTAAAGAGCTTGAATCAAGAACACAAACATCACTTATAATCTTCACTTTTTTGGCACTAGGAAAAATCCTCAAATTTGGAAGACCTTACAGTTTGCTTTACAGAGGAAAATCACTTGAATTCGGATGGGACTGCTGAAAAGAGCGTTAAACAAATAATTTAAAAAAAGCACTAGTTGTGGCATAAACACTAATCATAACAACGTTTCCCGTATATGACGTCCCTGAACATTCATATCGACTCACTGAACAGCATTAAAAGTTGAGAAAAACCTGGAAGACGTTTCAAAAATGTCATTTCACAGCTATACGGGACTTTCACAAAGCCACCAAATCATCATCATTATCATTCCTACATATGCTTTCATAAAGACACAGTAGGGTTTTTGTTCAGGTTTTTGTGTGTGTATGTTGGTAAAACTGTGAACTTTCCAGTTGAAAAAAAAAAAAAAGCGCAAGATACAGAACTGATCAAGAACTGGTGTAATTACAGGCTTATAACTACACGTCAGGTGCGTTTCATAAGAAACCTTTTCAAGAGCTACAATCTGGATTCAGTTACTGTACACGTGTTTTTCTTCATAAATACACTATATCCACACAATCATGGCGAAAGACTTCAGACAAATGACAGAGTAATAAGCACGATTATACGCAAGTAGACCGTTCATTTATGGTCGACGGCATCAAGGTTCGCACACATGCACTCAAACACAATTACATATGCATCAGTGACTAAAGAACCACGTCCCAATAATACAATGACAATCAACACAAACGTGTGCATCATGACACACAAACTTCACGAGACGCGCATGCATTGCTGTAAGTTTGAACAGATCTAAAGCAATGTGAATGTCTAGTGATCTTAAAGGGACATCTTACCTAAAGAATGATAGATACACAAACCTGTATGAGATATTTTGGGCGCCATTGACTTCCATAGTATGAAAGAAAACACTAGGGAAGTCAATGGTACCCCACAAATGTTTGGTTACCCATAATCTTCAAAATATCTTCCTTTGTGTTCAACAGAAGAAAGAAACTCATACAGGTTTGAAACAACCCGAGGGTGAGTAAATGATAAATTTTTTGGGTGTCCTGTCCCTTTAAGATAAAACACAATTAGATATTCATCAATGACTTAAAGAACCACGTCCCAACGATACAAGGACAAACAACACAAACGTGTGCATCATGACACCAAAACTTCACATGCATTGCTGTAAGTTTGAACAGATCTAAAGCAACGTGAACGTCTACTGAGCTTAAAGGGACAGTTCACCCATAAAAAAGTACTAATTTATTCACCCTATATTTTGGACACCATTGACCTCCATAGTATGAAAGAAAATACTATGGAAGTCAACGGTACCCCACAATTGTTTGATTACCCATATTCTTCCAAAATATCTTCCTTTGTGTTCACCAGAAGAAACTCATACAGGTTTGAAACAACCCGAGGGTGAGTAAATGATTCATTTTTGTGTGTGTACTGTCCCTTTAAGATCCGCATCAAAGGAATGGATGGAGTGGGATTCTCTTCTTCTAGTGTAATTACAGGCCTGTCTTCAGCTGTTCCCACACACACACCTGGACTCTAATGATCGAATCCTAATGGAAGAACTTACGGCTGGAGAGACGGGTCCGTTCGGGAGGTACGGCTCGGGAAGCATCAGGAACGGGTATCCAGAGTACGATGCCTTGTACATTCCACCATCGTGATGTTTGGGCACTGGAGAAAACGAGAGAGCGAGAACAACAATAAATCTCTGAACTTGTGAAAACTTGGTCTTTATGACCTCCAGAAACCCTCTTGTGTTGTACACGTATTTATAGCCGCTCTTGTAAAATATATAACGATGATCAATCACAGGTTCTCTTCAAAGCGGTTTCGGTTCTAAAACACAAATAACGGAAATAGATCAAACATGTTTGCGATAGACAAAAAAAAAAAGACTAAAAATGAGTCAACGGCGTATTTACTGATGCGGATTTCAGGTTTTCCCCGAGAAAAGTCCATCCGTTGCGTATCAGACCTAGATGAAAGTTTTTAATTTTCCCAATTAAAGACGCTTTAAATCAAGATGAATATTAAATGAAAACTATTTTTTACTTTAAGCATCGGTTTTGCAAACAAGAAACGTCGTCTGATTTAGCGCATTTCCGGAGACAGTTTTGTCTCTAAAAGCCACACGCACAGATTTGTGTAAATAAGGTCATACATACACACACACACACACAGATTTGTGTAAATAAGGTCATACATACACACACACACACACACACACACACACACACACAGATTTGTGTAAATAAGGTCATACATACACACACACAGATTTGTGTAAATAAGGTCATAAACACATACACACACACACACACACACACAAAACAAACAAGTTTGTGTGTGTGTGTGTGTGTATGTTTGAGTCTAAGTGTGTGAGTTTGATTGTGTGTGTTTGTGAATGTATGTGTGAAGAGTGTACAGTGTGTGTCTAAGTGTGTGTGTTTGTGTGTGTATGTGCATGTGTATGTGAGAGAGTGAGTGTATGTGTTAGAGTGTATAGTGTGTGAGTGTGTGTGTGTCTAAGTGTGTGAGTCTAAGTGTGTGTATAGCGTGTGTATAGTGTGTGAAGTCTCACCGTCGTCCAGATGTTCTCGTTTATCAGTGTAGATCCTCTGATCCTCCTGCTGTCCTCTTCTGATCACCTGCTCATTACAAACACACTTTATTTCACTCACACGAACATCATCCACAGCACACACACACACCACACACACACACACACTTACGGCAGGGTGCGTGTTGTTCTGGCTGATCTCGGACTCGTTGACCAGAGATGACTTGAGATCGGCCAGGTCTCTCTCCGTGAACGCGCTCTCGCGGATCTTCTCCTCGTGATCTCCTCCTTCATCTTTAAACGCGATCATCTCATCATTCGCCCCGAGATCATCTCCTCCTCCGCCGTTCAGCTGCGGCATACTGTACTCTACCAGACAACTTTACTAATCTACTTCTGAGTGTTGTTGTTGTCGTTGTTTTGCGCGCTCGGATGAGCGTTGGAGACCCGCGCGAGAGAGGAAAACTTCTGTGTGCTGTGACGAGCCGCGCGCGACTTGAAAGTAACAAACAGTCGCGCTTTAGAACAGCGAAGATCAAAGAGACCGACGCGTGATTGACAGCTGAAATGAGCCGAGTGGGGGGGCGCTCTTAAAGGGACACGACACTTTTGAGTTTGAGGGCTTTTTTTGATGGAGATCGTAAGAAACTATTATATACACGAATAAAATGCAAAAAAAAAATGGAAAGCATTTAAAGAGGGATGTAAAAGATAAATATTTTAGACCATCCCATTATTAAGAAACATGGGTTTCGCTTCACTGAAATATAAAGTGACAATTGATTGAGGTAAAATGAGCCAGAATGAACCCATCATCAAAGAGTTTAGTGTGTTTTTTAGCGATCGAGCAATAAACCAAGACAAAGAGCTCCAGTTTTCCTTGAGAAGAATTTCTTGAAGTTAGAAGAGATTTTCTCTTTTTACTATGGTTTATTGGCATAACATATTTTTTGGATGTTTATATTGGCAAAGTAATAATAAACATCACAACATTTTTATATAATTTATTTTATTATAAATTATAAATATAATTTTAGAAGAAATATGTAATATAAAAATATTCTGAATGTATTGAAACAGCCTGTATATCAACACCCAATTACATGTTACTACAACTAATTACCCATAGAAGTTACTACACAAAATAATGCCATACTAAATAATGTACATATGCTGATCAGACTTGGTGAAAAGTATGAAGTTGTTTGTCAAACCCAGAGCGATCACCTTCTTGTGCATGACTTATTTTTTTAGTTTGGACTCTTTTTTCAGTGTTGAGTTTTAATGGGAAATAATAATAATAATAATGATGGCTTCCTTCATTCCTCCCCATGCTGTGCGATAATATCTGGGTACATTTACTGTCATGATCTACAGCTGGGAATAAGAATTAAATACAAACACAAATGTGTCTGGTATTTGCATAAGGCTGCATATTTATACAATATCTTCCATGCATATTAATAAATGGATTAAAAATGGCCTCTTTAATGCATGCAAATCTAAATTATAAATGAGACCTTGTTTATTTGCCTTGATTAAATATAGACAGCTGCTAATCATGGAAGCAGTTTTTCCACATCGTTTTCCTAATGATTTCTCAGTGTTTTCCACCGTCCTGAGCTGATATTTGCATGCCGTCAGTCGGACGGGGTCGAGTCAGATTTAGGGATTTCTCCTCGGCTTGGCCTAGATCATTTCTTTATCTTCTGCACAGACTTCAGGTGTCAGAAGTGTATAATTTACCATTTTCGAACAAAGCCACAGGGGCAGGAAACGCAAAACTAACACGTTCACTGAGCAAAAGTTGATGTTTGCAAGGCTTGTTCATGATGGTGCACATAACATATTGTCTCAAAACCTCAACATAATCTTTATCTTTCTCTATAAGTCCAGATTTTGAAGAGATGAAGAGTTAAAAACACATGCGAGCACAACACAACACCATCAGGCTGCGTTTCAGGCTTTGATGGTTTCCAGGATAAATGCAGATCCTAAAAATTACATACTGTGCTTCCTAAATAATCTCCAGGCGCATTTAAGTAGCAAACTAATTAAATCACATCCTTTAACTGAGGTCGAGCCACATGTAAAGAACCCGTCGAGCTCCAGCCACCGAGTGTTTTACTGGACACACCCTTCAGAGTTTTCCATGATGAGGTTTTGAATTATTAAGAAACAGGATGATTTTATTGAGGATCATATTCTCCATCATGCTGTGTGTGTGTGTGTGTGTGTCACGTGTGTGTTTGGTGTGTGTCACGTGTGTGTTTGGTGTTGATGTCGAAGAACTTCATGTGTTGGTTATCACAGGGGTCGTCGGTGTCAGGAGAGAGAGACCTGCTGTTGTAACTCTCTCTCTCTCTCTCTCTATTCAAGATTCAAGATTCAAATAGCTTTATTAGCATGGTGAAAGAAATCTTTACATTGCCAAAGCATTAATAACACTATACAATAATAAATTAATAAATTATTAATAATAAAATATGAATAATGAAGAAAATAAATTAACATGAAAATAAGCATAGTAAATTTTATTTTTTTGAATTTTCTAATATTTATAACAGTGTTATAAATATTCTCTCGCTCTCTCTCTCTCTCTGTCACTCCCCAAAAAAGTAATTATTTAATTATTTAAAAAAAAAATTTGTGTATATGTTTTTGTAAATCTTTTGTAATAATAGCGAGTCAGTTGTAATAATAAAGGTGAACTTAATCCTCTCTCTCTCTCTGTCTCTCTCTCAAGATTAAAATAGCTTTATTAGCATGGTGAAAGAAATATTTACATTGCCAAAGCATTAACAACACTAATAAATAAATAAATTATTAATAATAAAACAATAATGAAGAAAAAAAAAAATACCATGAAAATATTTTTCAATTTTTTTTAAAAATCTTCTAATATTTATAACAGTGTTATAAATACTCTCCCTCTCTCTTTCTCTCTCTCTCTCTCTCTCCCTCTCTCTCTCTCTCTCTCTCTCTCTCTCTCAGGAAACAAAGGGGCTTGTTAATGCAGAGACTTGCCTGAGCCTTTGATGTGAAGCACAACCATTCAAGCCTCTCTCTCTCACACACTCGCACACACACACACACACACACATACACACCGATATACGCTCATCTGCACACGCGCTCATAACACATTAATGAAAAAGCATAATGTTTGTGTAAAGCGAGTCGCGGGTTCTATTTTCAGACTCGCGAGATCGGCGCGGCCGCGCGCGCAGGAGCACGAGCTGCACTTCTGCAGATTTACCTCAGTGGAAACTTCAGTTTACAACAGCCTTCACGAACTCTAACGAACAGTGTTTCTCATGCAATCTCAACTTTTTCCATGCACTCGCTTTTTTTGGTTGTTTGATTTTTAATGGAAAAGGGTTCAATTCACTGGTAACACTTTACAATAAGGTTCATTAGTTAACATTAGTTTGCATGCACTCATAATGAACTGCACTTATGCAGTTTTTATTCATCTTTAATGTTAATTTCAACATTTACTAATACTTTATTAAAATCTTGCTAACATTAGTTAATGCACTCTGAACTAACATGAACAAACAATGAACAGCTGGGTTTCTAACAAAGATTAATAAATACAGTAACAAATGTAGGTAACACTTTATGGTTACACTTTATTTTAAGGTGTCATTGTTACACTGTAATTATATATTTAAGTACTGAGTAATATTAAGTAACTACATGTACTTAATAGGGTTAGGGTAGGATTAGTGTTTAGTTGAGGGTTAGTTGCATGTAATTATGCATAATTTACTGTTATTACTATGATAAGTAACATATGTAACAAGGACACTGTAAAATAAAGTGTTACCCACTTTATTTTACAAGGTCCTTGTTACATTGTTACATAGTAATAACAGTAAATTATGCATAATTACATGCAACTAACCTTTAACTAAACACTAATCCTACCCTAACCCTATTGTATGTTGTTAATTAATACTTAGTACTTAAATATATAATTACACTGTAACAATGACTCCTTAAAATAAAGTGTATTGCTCATGGTTAGTTCATGTTAGTTAATACATTCATTAATGTTAACTAATGAACCTTATTGTAAAGTGTTACCAATTCATTCTTCCTTGGTTTCATTTGACAAAGTAAAATACTAAATCAAGTTCCTATATCTACCACCCTTATTAATTATACAAATTATAATAATACTTACTGACATCAGTTCACAGCGCCAAAACTCTTTATTGTATAAAAAGACACTGAAATGTATTAAAATCCCCATGAACAATATGCAAGAACAAATACTGTGACAGATGAATTGATGTTTGCACAATTACAGGGTTAAAGTTGCATTGTTTTATTTGCATTTATCATTCTCCCTCTGCTTTACCATTTATCATCAGATCAGAGCTGAGAACGGAAAGCAGTGGCTTTAAATTAAATGTCATATTTTTAGCATGAAAGTATAATTACAAACTTTTGTAGCAGAAGTGTCAGTCATGTAATGTAATCTGAATCAGAAAGAGCTTTGCATCTTTACAGAAATGAGCTTCCAGTGCAGTAAAAAAAGAATATTACATGATAATAAAGAATAGAGGATACAATTAAATATAATACATTACAGTAATACAAATATAGAAAATTATTGACAGATTTATGAATGCACTATTTACAGATGTACAGTTATGTGCAGATTTAAATGTATGAACATGTGACACAGCCTAAGAAAATTCAGTAACGCTTTATTTTAAGGTGTCATTGTTACAGTGTAATTATCTATTTAAGTACTGAGTAATATTAAGCAACTACATGCACTTACTATAGGGTTAGGGTTTGGTTGAGGGTTAGTTGCATGTAATTATGCATAATTTACTGTTATTACTATGTAACATATGTAACAAGGACACTGTGTTACCGAACATTCTTTCAAAATATGGCAGAAATATGGAGGAAAAACATTTTATTTTGAATGATGCATTGCATTGTGTTGTGATTTAGGGTTAAAGGAAATCTGTAAATTAAACGGATAGAATTACCTGAAGTGAAAGAGACTGAAACTCTCCTGTTGGTTTCTCACTTTTCTCAAACAAACAGAAATGCAGAAATAACTGCTCCGTTGTTTTATACTGTATTAATACCAGGATCAGTTTGAAAGAAGAAAATTAAGCAGTTTCAGCTTCCAGATTCAGATTCAGATTCAGATTCAGATTCAGATTCAGATTCAGAAACTTCAGCGGAAAAATCCCTCTTTTATGGAGAACCGGGATTCTGGCGATTCTGGAGTCGCTTTACGGCTCTTTGGGGATTCATATTTACACTATGAAACTTTGAGATGGTGTGTGTGATTCTCTCTGGACTACACACACACACATACACTTCTCAATGAAGTGAATGAAGCACCACCACATCATTAAAGCCTCGTATGGCATCATACATGCATTTGCTTTTATCAAGATTCATTCCAACGTTTATAGAGGCATAATGCACAACAATGAACAATTAAAAATGACTTGAGGCTTTATTTATAGTGAACTACTGTACAACAGACACCCAATGCCATTCTGCATCATAATCAGCTCCATACGCATGCATAATATGCTTTAAAATTATGCAAATGTTAGCATAGAGTATTATATACGAATATGATACATGTGTGTGTGTATACATTATTTCCATGTTTATTGTTTTATTATATCCTATGCATTTGAGTGGCAATGCACCAGTACAGCAGCATGTTTGATTTAGTTGTATAAATCACAATGAAGGCATTCAGTTCAAAAGTGGTTTTCAAATTACTGAATGCATTGAAAACACTTTACAATAAAGTCTCATTTGTAAACATTAGTTCATGCATTACAGTTTTCAACAGTGTTTACAGTTTTTGAAACTATGGCTCCATTTCTTGGAACACTACACACAAAACCACAAAACACACACACACACACACACACACACACACACACACACACACACACACACACACACACACACACACACACACACACACACACACACACACACACACACACACACACACACAAGATGCAAAACATACATACACATATCTTTCAAAAGCAAACACTTCATTCAAAACTAAACTTTATTTTTAACTCTTCCAAAAATGTTGTTTTTGCGTAGTAACATCAAAAGTTTAGCCACACACACACACACACACACACACACACACACACACACACACACACACACACACACACACACACACACACACACACACACACACACACACACACACCAAACTGCACAGATGTGAAACACGCTAAACACTCTCGTGTCTTTTTACAGGAGTTTGAAACACACACACACACACACACACACACACACACACATACACACACACACACACACACACACACACACACACACACACACACACACACACACACACACACACACACACACACACACACACACACGTATGTGCAGAATTATACTGTATACAGAACTCATACACAACTGATGAATTAATTGGTTTGAGTTGGGCAAACTTAAATTACACAAATTGGTTCAATCAAATTAACTTTTATGAGTATTTAGAACTTCCTTTTTCTTTTGAGTTCACAAAACTGACACATTTTAAATAATCTGAATCGTTTCATTGTTTTGAGTTTCAAGAACTTGTTTCTTTTCATTTAGACAAACTTAAATTTGACTGAAACTGGGCTGGGATTTCTATTTCCCAGCACGCTTTGCCATGACACTCGAAAGGAAGAGTATTTACTAAAAGTAAGTGTTATATAATGTTTTTGTACAAGATTAATGTTAAGTGGGAGATTTAGTAGAGTTTAAAGTTAAAGTTTTTTGGGGGGGGGTTACCATCATGAGCTTGGTTTGAGAACAGATTATGTTAATGTTACATTGCTGTACTCATTCAGCAAGTGCTAATGCTATCAAAGCTCTGTGTTAACACTTAGCACGTTAGCATTTACTGATTTAGATAGATAAAGCTAGACAAGTTTTGACTACCTAAAATATTTAAGTTGAGATTACACGATAATTTAAAGTTAAATGTATGAACTAGCTTAATTAAAATGTAAGTAAAAAATTTTTTTTTCTTAACTTGAACATGTTGATGCTACTGATTACCTCAGTAACACCTTAGTTTTGTCACCTTATTTACAATGTATAACTGTATAAGTTTACAGTGATATACACACACACACACACACACATATATATCCTGTATATACATATATATTTATATTATAAACAGAAATGCAAGGAAAAAAAAGTTTTGATTTCTGAGTGATCAGTTTATGTTTTCACACATGAAAACATGTTGGCATTAACTAATGTAAAGAAATACACCCTTTGATTTTAATAATGTTAGTAAATGTTGAAATTAACATTATGTAAGATTACACTCTAAAAAATGCTGGGTTGTTTTAACCCAATGTTGGTTCAAATATGGACTAACCCAACGTCGGGTTAAAAAATGCAATTTAAAAATGGACAGACCCAGCCGTTGGGTTACATTTTTAATGTAACCAATGCAATTTGTCAATTTTTTTATTGCATTTTTGTCCATTTTTGATTTAGTCCAAAATGCAATTTGTCCATTTTTAAACTGCATTTTTTAACCCAACGCTGGGTTAGTCCACATTTGACCCAACATTGGGTTAAAACAACCCAGCATTTTTTAGAGTGTAATAAATGCTGTAGAAGTATTGTTCATTCTTCATGTTAACTAAACTATGTCTAAACTCAAAACCCATTTGTTTAAACAGTATTATCAGTCATGACATGTTTTTCTTAAACATTATTCATAACTCTGTATTACAGTCATAATGTTCCCTGAGGTATTAGTCTT
>JAJAQA010000017.1:2344297-2349297 GCA_021464565.1 Rutilus rutilus | reverse complement strand
GTAATTTAAGTTGAAATGACTTCAAAATCCAAGTTGATTGCACTTTTTTTTACAGTTTTCTTGTGACAATAAATATATGGGAATTATAGTGATATAAATAAAAAACTAATTTGTAATTTAGTTCTTAAATCTCCCTTCAGGACGAGGGGAAGGATGAAAAAGCAGAAACAAATCCTTTCACACTGCGAAAGCTTTGGAAATAAAGGCGTGTATCATGTGCTTTAATTCATGCACCCCCGATTACATTTGACATTTATTAATAATCCAGTCACTAACCATCGGACTGTAAGACGAGACGCCAGAACTCACTGGTATTGTGAGATAACAATAGAAAATCTACTGAAATCCAGCTAGTGTGTTCATGCCTGATTTATTCTAATGAATAATGGGAAAAACATCATGGAGATTGTCAGGATCATTTCATACAAAGAACAACCTTAACAAAAGCCACAGCCTAACAGCAAGACAGGACAACACTTCTGGAAATGAGCGTTAGATTAAAGAGTGTGAGCTCTGGTGATTGTGAAAGCTGAAGATGACTGACCCCTTTAGGCTCAGCGCAGGCACTTCAGTTCACGATCACGATACACCCGACACACACACACACCACAGCTCAGCGCAGGCACTTCAGTTCTCCATCACGATACACCCGACACACACATCACAGCTGCAGATCAAGTGAGAACGAGGAGCATTAATGAGCTACAATTAGCTCAGAATTGATGGATACAGAATTTCTATACAGAAATATTTGGTAACACTTTATTTTGCAGTGTCCTTGTTACATACATGTACTTACCATAGTAATAACAGTAAATGATGCATAATTACATGCAACTAACCCTCAACCGAACCCTAATCCTACCCTAACCCTATAGTAAGTACATGTAGTTAATTATTATTACTCAGTAAATGTATAATTATACTGTAACACGGACACCTTAAAATAAAGTGTAACCCCCTTCATTTTAAGTTGAGCTTCTTACAGTGTAATTATACATTTAAGTATTGAGTAATATTAATTAATAGGGTTAGGGTTTGGGGTTTAGGAGTTGGTTTGGTTTAGGCATGTAATAATAATGCATAATTTATAGTTATAACTGTAACATGTAACGAGAACATTAACATAAAGTGTTACCTAACATTGCAGTTAACCCTAAACCAAACCCTCATCCTAACCCTAATAAGTGCATGTAGTTAATTATCATTACTCAGTACTTAAATGTATAATTACACTGTAACACGGACAACTTAAGTGTCCTTGTTACATGTGACATGTAGTTACTGTATAATTATGCATAATTACATGCATTAACCCTTAACCAAAACATACCTATTAATTATTATTACTCAGTAATTAAATGTATAATTACACTAACAAGGTCAACTTAAAATAAAGAGGGTTACTTAAAATAATAATGTAGTAATAACTGTAAATTATGCATAATTACATGCAATTAACCCTAAACCAAACTCTATAGTAAGTACTGTGCATGTAGTTAATTATTATTACTCAGTACTTAAATGTATAATTACACTAACAAGGTCACCTTAAAATAAAGAGGGTTACACTTTATTTAACATGTAGTTACTGTAGTAATAACTGTAAATTATGCATAATTACATGCAATTAACCCTAAAACAAATTCTTATCCTAACCCTATAGTAAGTACATGTAGTTAATTATTATTACTCAGTAAATGTATAATTATACTGTAACATGGACACCTTAAAATAAAGTGTAACCCCCTTCATTTTAAGTTGAGCTTCTTACAGTGTAATTATACATTTAAGTATTGAGTAATATTAATTAATAGGGTTAGGGTTTGGGGTTTAGGAGTTGGTTTGGTTTAGGCATGTAATAATAATGCATAATTTATAGTTATAACTGTAACATGTAATGAGAACACTAAAATAAAGTGTTACCTAACATTGCAATTAACCCTAAACCAAACCCTCATCCTAACCCTAGTAAGTGCATGCAGTTAACTATCATTACTCAGTACTTAAATGTATAATTACACTGTAACACGGACAACTTAAGTGTCCTTGTTACATGTGACATGTAGTTACTGTATAATTATGCATAATTACATGCATTAACCCTTAACCAAACCGTACCTATTAATTATTATTACTCAGTAATTAAATGTATAATTACACTAACAAGGTCAACTTAAAATAAAGAGGGTTACACATTATTTAACATGTTACATGTAGTAATAACTGTAAATTATGCATAATTACATGCAATTAACCCTAAAACAAACTCTTATCCTAACCCTATAGTAAGTGCATGTAGTTAATTATCATTACTCAGTACTTAAATGTATAATTATACTGTAACACGGACACCTTAAATTAAAGGATTACACTTTATTTAACAGTGTCCTTTTTTCACGTTACATGTAATAACTGTATAATTATGCATAATTACATGCAATTAACCCTAAACCAAACCGTACCTATAATTATTATTACTCAGTACTTACATGTATAATTACACTAACAAGGTCAACGTCAAATAAAAGGTTACACTTTATTTAACATGTTACATGTAGTTATTGTAGTAATAACTATAAATGATGCATAATTACATGCAATTAACCCAAAAACAAACTCTTATCCTAACCCTGTAGTAAGTGCATGTAGTTAATTTTTATTACTCAGTAAATGTATAATTACACTGTAACACGGACGCCTTAAAATAAAGTGTAACCCCCTTTATTTTAAGTTGACCTTCTTACAGTGTAATTATACATTTAGGTACTGAGTAATATTAATTAATAGGGTTAGGATTTGGGGTTTAGGAGTTGGTTTGGTTTAGGCATGTAATTATGCATAATTTATAGTTATAACTGTAACATGTAACGAGAACACTAAAATAAAGTGTTACCTAACATTGCAGTTAACCCTAAACCAAACCCTCATCCTAACCCTAGTAAGTGCATGCAGTTAATTATCATTACTAACTTAAATGTATAATTATACTGTAACACGGACACCTTAAATTAAAGGATTACACTTTATTTAACAGTGTCCTTGTTTCACGTTACAAGTAGTTACTGTATAATTATGCATAATTACATGCATTAACCCTAAACCAAACCGTAACTCTATTAATTATTATTACTCAGTACTTACATGTATAATTACACTAACAAGGTCAACTTAAAATAAAAGGTTACACTTTATTTAACATGTTACATTATTGTAGTAATAACTATAAATTATGCATAATTACATGCAATTAACCCAAAAACAAACTCTTATCCTAACCCTGTAGTAAGTGCATGCTGTTAATTATTATTACTCAGCACTTACACTGTAACACGGACACCTTAAACTAACGTGTAACCGACTAAGGTAATGAACAAACCCTTTGTGCCAAGAAAGGTTCTACAGCCGTCATAAATTAGCATGATTTTTTACTAGTAATCATTTAATTTCTGATATGTGAAATTGTAATTTCAACTAGTAAGAAATCATCTCTTGATATGGACGGTTGAATTTGAATGGCAGCCTATGGTGAAAAAACTATTACAGATATCAAGAGTTATAGTTTTCACTAGTGGAAATGTAATTCCTGATATCAAAAATTAGCATTTCAACAAGTGAAAATTAAATGGTTGATATCAAGAATTCATATGAATGACTAAAAGTCAAAATGGCTTGCCAAAGTCCTCGTTACAGTATAATTATACATTTAAGAACTGAGATTACATGTACTTATGAGGGTTTGGTTTAGAGTTAGAAATAATTAGGCAGAATTTATAGTTATTACTACATGTAACGTGTAACAAAGACTTCGTCTGAACGTCTGCTGGGGAGCATCAAGATAAAGAGTTTGCAGATATTGAGCAGACGGTCTACTAATACTGTAATGAGAGTTAGCTGACTTATCGTTAGTAAATGGACTATAGAAATGAATCGAGGTTTCTAGAAGAGACATGCGACACTAATGGGGGCTTTTACTTTAGTCCTTCATTTAATGTCATCGCCATCTAGGAGAAACAAATGAGATTAAACAAACGAAGGCAAGGAAAGTATGAATGGGTTAACATTTTAACTGGTTTTCAATTTTACAGTTAAGGCAAGACACCACAGGTGAAAAGAGTACACATATGACTATCAAACCATACTTATCCAGATGATTGATGTAAGAACTGCAAACTTTTTTGTATGACAAGTTTTGTGAAATGTGGTCTAAATATGCAAATAAGGCATTATCTAATTGAATATAGACTAATTTGCATACATTTCCAGAACAGAAATCTGAACATTGGATAAAGCCAGGTTCAAAAGGTTTTTACACTTCATAAATCAGAAAATACTGTCAACAAACAGAAAATATATATATATTTTCACTGTGTTTTTCGGCATAAAGTGAATGATAGCGAATGATATATGAGTATAGATTGGAATAACACTGTTTGGTGTGTGTGAAGCTGCTAAAGTGGAGATTTATAACTATTAAAGATGTGTACTGTCATTGAACTCTGTGGGTGCAAATAAAGTGCAATAAAATACACACTTAAAAGTGTATTTTGGATGTTTTCTTTCCACTCGTCTGAAACATAATAATAACTTTATGAAAATCCAAAGAGCCTCAAAATTGACCAGTGCATAAAAAAAAATAAAAAAAAATGTTGTCTGTTGTGACTTGCCTTAAACTTATACGTTAAAATATTATAAAGTTAAAATATATTTTAAATGTATTAAATTGCAACTTCATCATTACAAATGAATAATTATATGTGTCTGTAAATACATGATACAAACTTCAACAGAAATGTAGGTAACATTTTATAATAAGGTTCATTAGTTAACATTAGTAAACTACCTTAATTAACATGAACTAATAACAATACTTCTACAGCATTTATAATATTAATTTCAACATTTACTAATACATTATTAAAATCAAAGGTTGTATATGTTAACATTAGTTAATGCACTGTGAACTAACACGAACTGCTGTATTATTAACTAACATTAAC
>JAJAQA010000017.1:2214297-2339297 GCA_021464565.1 Rutilus rutilus | reverse complement strand
CAACTATGTTCCTTTTTTAAGAAAGAAATGGTATCTGTGAGGATTTTCAGTCAGGATTTAGACCGTTAGCTCTCATTAGAGTCACAAATGATTTGATCTTATCATCCGATCGTGGTTGTATCTCTCTATTGGTGTTACTCGATCTTAGTGCTGCATTTCACACTATTGACCACAACATTCTTTTAAATAGACTCGAAAACTATGTTGGCATTAGTGGAATTGCATTAGCATGGTTTAAATCATACTTATCTGACCGTTATCAGTTTGTAGCAGTAAATGAAGAGATGTGTTACGAACTGCTCTGAGACACGAAATTGAAAACAGGCAAAGGTCATAAACACCGGGCAATCAGTCCAAACAATAACAGGGTTATGGGGCACAGGCAAAAACAGAGGAAACCAAGAAAACCGGACAAAAGATCGAAAACCAAGATAAAGGAAACCAGGAAAATGCTTGGAATTGCAGTGTAACACTAAACAAGACTTCACAGGGAATGAATGTGAAAACCAGGCTATTATAGTGTGAGTTAAACAAGGTAATGAGACACAGCTGAAAACAATGAGTGCAGATGAGTCCAGGCAGAGAATTCTGAGAGATGTAGTTTGTGGGGAAATGACAATAGTCTGATGTGGAGCGCCCTCTGGTGGCTCTCAAGGGCACTCCAGGTGGTGACCGTTACAAGATGTCATATCGATTACAAGTTCAGTATGGCGTACCACAAGGCTCAGTACTAGGACCGTTGCTGTTCACTCTGTACATGCTACCCTTGGCCGATATCATTAGGAAGCATGGCATTAGTTTTCTAGTTGTAGAAGCAGACGATGACGAAGACGACTAGGTTAAAGTCTTTAATAACAAACTCAGAAGGTAATCCAACAAATACAGACGATGAAATTCAACTCATGCATTAACGAGAGCGGACAACTGAACACTGAAAAGACTGCAACTTAAGTACAAGCCAAATGAATGAAATAATGATAAACACCTGTGCTGATTAAATTAATTACCATGACAACTGATAAGTGGCGGGAAAACTGAACAAAGGAAGACAGAAAGCTGGTGAAAACAAACTAAAAGTCCATGATAATGAAACTAAGAATGAGTTTCTGTGACAGTTATGCTGATGATACTTAGTTCTATATTTGTTTGCGCTCCGACGAAACTTACTAATTCCCAAAATAACGGCATGCATAGCTGATATAAAAAATGTATAGTAATTTCCTACAACTTATTTCTAATGATTGGACCAAAAATCTCCGCACGTTATAACCTAGAATACTGTCTAACACTTGATGGCTGCTCTGTCAAGTCTTCGTCGTCGGTCAGGAACCTGGGTGTGCTCTTTGATACCAATCGTTCATTTGAAAGCCACGTTTCTAGCATCTGTGAAACCGCATTCTTCAATCTTAAAAATTATCTAAAGCACTAAATGGTTTAGCTCCGCAGTACTTGAGCGAGCTCTTAATACATCTTAGTCCTTCACGTCTATTGCGATCTCAAAATTCTGGCCAGTTGATAATACCTAGAATATCAAAATCGACTGCTGGCGGTAGATCCTTCTCCTATTTAGCACCAAAACTCTGGAACAGTCTTCCTAACATTATTCAAGAAGCAGACACACTCTGTCAGATTAAATCTAGATTAAAAAACACATCTCTTTGACCTAGCATACTGTACAAATAGCACATTATCAGTTTCTATAATTCAAATCAGTTAAATGATTGTAGGCTGCAAAAACTAGGTCTGTATCCGGGCTGTATCCAGATCAGATGGTGGACCAGTTTTAACCTGCCAGTTGATAATACCTATAATATAATTTTTTGTGGGGAATACAAAATAATCTTTTTCCTCAGGTAGAAAATATAAAAGAATTTTATTCTTAAAGTCCCTCTGTGGTCTATGTGGTGTTTTTAATATGCTTTAAGACAAACCATGCAAATTCATAAGTCGACACCATTGCTGAGTAATTTCTCCTTAAAACTGCAGTGAACTAGCCTGGCAAGCCAGACACACATCAAGATGTTGGGTCTGGGAACACACCATTGGCAGGGCTCAATCCGAGTGGCGGGATAAACGGCTGTCTTTCAGATTCCCTCTGCACGCAATAGGACAGCGCTACAACCAACCAGAGCGTTTTCCCACCAGCGGAGCTAGTTGATAGATTAAACTTTTGCCGTATCCGGTCGGCAAAACTCTGAACTCATCTTCCTTTTTTAAGAATGACTTACGTGCTGTTCTTTGTTCTTTTCTCAAAGAAAAGCTAAACTCCAAGTCCTCCAGAGTCGCGGCCAAAGCCGATTCGAAAGACTGTTCGCCAGCAGCTCTTCTTTGTTTTCAAGTAGCAGGAACCGTCACAACTCTGCCATCATTATGTTAAGCCCGCCCCGCCTACTCTATACACGATGTGATTGGCCTGACTAGAGTTTGGTTTTTCCAGTTTGAAAGTCAACGGAGAGTTGCTAGACTACCCTGGCTGCAAAATAAAATGTGCTGCCGCTAGGGTGCGTTTAGATTTCTAGGCTAGTAGTGAACCAAAGACAGTCTTAAAAACACAGTTTGAAATCACTGGTGTTTCTGACATCACAAACTACCTTGTAACCAATCAGATCAACGTGCAGGTGTATAGTGGGTGTATGACTATATGCCTTCCTCCACTGACGTTTCGAGTTGTTCAAAGTGTTTCAAAAGATGTTGATTGTTAGAAGGCAGTTGTCTGACTCTGAGATGAGAACGGGAACATGGTTTGTGTAACAACACAACACAACACAACACAACACAACACAACACAACACAACACACAAAAGCTGTTTGATAACGTAGCCAAGCCAAAAGCTAATCATATTAATTATCGTTATGTGTCCAACGTTGTAGAGAGCGATACATAAAAAAGCATTACCATTCTGATACATCGACTTGTAGACGACCCTGTGTGAGTGAGTGGAGGCGGGGCTCATTTGCATATTCATAGAACCGCATATACTAAATGAAGCAAGGAAATAGAGTTACATTTAAGCAATTTTAAGGCATGAATAATTTTTTGTTCCAAACCTGTATGAGTTTCTTTCTTATGTTGAACACAAAAGATGATATTTTGAAGAATGTCTGTAACCAAACAGTTGATGGACCCAATTGACTTCCATAGTATTTTTTTTCCATACATTCAAAATTGTGATTCTGCGCAAATGTTGGGGATTCTTCACCCCTCAATAAATGCATACGCTTAAATAAGTCTTTAAGGTAGCAATTGCAGGTTACCACTTTTAAAAGTGTGGTCATGTTTGGATTTAAAAAGGTAGAAGCATATTTTCCCCACTTGTACATTTTCTTACGTTTCAGTTATTTAGATAATTTTGGCATTCTTCCAGTTCTGGGTGCCATTTCTTTAATATATACCGGTTGATTAAGGGCTTGGGGTCCAAAGGTATGATTTAGCATTCACCCATTCTTTCCATAAGAGCATTCCAAAGTGTGGGATTTACTTGAGAACAAAAAACTAGGAAACAATTTTCACTCAGAAATTGCTAGCAAATTTTACATTATCACAAAGTATTGCAAATAACACGCCGAATTAAGGATGAATTTTTAATAATAATAATCTTTGCTTTGTTTATAACTTTGACAAATTATTTTCACAACACTTTCTACAGTTGTTCATTGCTGTTTCTTTGTAATTATTTGTGAGGTTTACAGACAGCAACATAGTGTTGGCCCAGATCCAGCCCACATCCTTTACACACATGGATTCCACACGGCCCAGATGTGGGCCGGATCTGGGCCGACACTTGCTGTCTTGGTAGCAATTTTAAGTGACAATTTCAGCTTTTTTCCCCAAGTAAATCCTACACCCATTTTTTTCCAGTGCATATTTCAAATGCAGGGTCACTGTTGGCAGAATCATTATTAGGCCTATTATTAATGCAGCTTTTATGAGCTTGTATTAATAGTGACACTGCATGGAGTATTTGCACATTTGTCGTTTGTCATTTGTCACACAGCAAGACCGTTTAAAATGAACTGGACGAAAAAGTGTACACTGTGAAATTTACGGTAAAAAAACGGCAGCTGTAGTTGCCAGTATTTTATTGTACAAAATATGGTGGAAACCTTTTATTTTTTTACGACACTTAAATTTACGGGCAAAAAAACCCCACAATGTAAAAAAAAAACGGTGAAATATATGGTAAAAAAACGTCAGCTTGGTTGCCAGTATTTTACCGTAAAAAATATGGTAGCAACCTTACTTTGGACTTAAATTTACGGCAAACAAATACAAAAATAAACATCAGCAGGACTTAAATGTGTGGTAAAAAAACATCAGCTGTGGTTCCCAGTACTTTACCATAAAAAATACCTAACCTTTAATAGTAACCTTTTAGTTTTTACGGGACAACCCATATATTTCATTAACCGATAAACGTTATCATTCAATTTAACTAAAGTATTAAAATCTGCTTTATACCTTTGTAATATATTGATAACCACCATAATAATTCAGACGGTAAAAAGGAAAACCACATGATGATTCACATGAAGTTCACTAGTTCATTAGTTTTCCACAAGCTGAGGGCGAGGCACATGTTAATATGAAGAAGGTGCACAGTGTCATACACACAGATACAAAACACCATCATGGTGACACACACATGACTCCAAATAATGCCATAAACATTCATTAAACAATATATGATTTAATATAAACCTCAAATGTACATAACTGATAACAAACTATGAAGAAACATAATTGTTTAAATTAAATAACATCAAATGTGAAGTGTCACGCATGGAATTCTGGGAATGTCAGTTTAGAGAAACAACAAGAATAGAAAAAAGAGAAGAGACGAGCAGAAACACAAGAACTACAGCTGACTTCAGACACAGCCTTAGATCAACTGAAGATGAAAAACATCAAATCTCTCAAGATCTCACCAGAGGATTAAACAACTCCACAAACAGCATTACCAGCTTCACTTATTACTAGCCAGATATACTTCATTTCTGTCAGACATCTACAGTTCTGTTTGAGAATTAACAGAGGTTTAGATGTTGATGATTTATTGTTTCATTTGAAGTCACCATGATGGTGATCAGTGTTTGCTTTAGTTGAGCTCTTGACCCTTGGCTTTCTAACATTAGTTTTTCTCTGGCTGCTGTAACTGTGTGTTTATAAGACACATTGGTTATGGCAGGAAAATCAGAGAGAAAATTAAGTGATGTTGGTTATGTGTTGATGATGACATAATCATCATGAATCTGATTCACTGAGCTCATATAGAGTCTTACTTTGATTATATGGGTCATTAATTTTACATTATTGATTGTAGTAGCCCTATGATTCTACAGCATGTGATCCATCAGTGTTGTGATAATCTGAAGAATTGAAGAAAACATTGTTCACAATAAAGGTTTGAACTACTGTGTCTCTCAGACACACACAGACATCAAGATTCAGCATGTGAATCTCAACAACGGTGATGATAAAAGTGCAGTGCATGATGGGAGCCATCAATAAAAACTCATCAATATCTCCCAGCATGCATTGCAGCATGAATAAATTATGCTGAACTGCCTTAGTATTTTCTTTTATTATTATTATCTGCTTTTATTTTTGCTGTTGTTTTTATTGCAACTTTTTAGTAGCTTGCTTTGTGATGTTCAGAGTTTTATCTGATTATTTTGTTGATTGTCACCGTTGTTGAGGTTCATACGCTGATTCTTGATGTTGGTCTAAATCGTGCAGTATCTCCAAACCTTTTTTTTTTTGTACACCATGTGTTTTTAAAGTTTTTCTGATTATCTGTTTGTCACTGCTGGCTTGCATGCGGTAGGGCCACAGAGCGATTATACTCAAAAACGTGACATATATTAGTATTTAACATTTCTCATTCAATGAAAGATAAGACTCTTTATGAGATCAGTGAATCAGGACACAATATGACGATTATATCATCATCAATAAATAACCGACAACACCTGATCACATTTCCCCTCTGATTTTCATGCCATAATGAATGTGTTTTACAAACAGTTAAAGCAGTCGGACAAAATCTAAAGTTAGAGAGTCAAGGGTCAAGAGCCCAGCTTAAGCAAACACTAATCTTCATAATGGTGACTTTAAACGTTATTATTTTCAATAAAACATCAATGTCTAAACCTAACTTTTATGACAAATTGGTTTGTAATACAATATTTTTAAATTACAGGTAGTTTTTTTTAATACCCTAAACTTTAGTTCAGTGCCGTAAAAACAAAAATATTTCTACCATATTTTTTCACGGTAAAGTAATGGCAACCACAGCTGCCAGTTTTTTACCGTAATCTTTAGATCACTGTCGTAAAACCTAAAATATTACTACCATATTTTTTACGGTAAATCGCTTGCAACTGGCTGCCAGTTTTTTACCGTAAACTTTAGTTCAATGCCGTAAAACATAAATATTTCTACCGTATTTTTTTACTGTAAAGTACTGTCAACCACAACTGCCAGTTTTTTACCGTAAATTTTAGTTCAGTGATGTAAAACATAAAAATTGCTAACGTATATTTACGGTAAGGTACGGTAAATGCAACGGTAAGTTTTTTTTTTTTTTTTACAGTGTACTTCCAAAATCTGTACATTTAACAGTATTTTACTGTAAAATTACATGAAATGTACCGTGAGAGCTATTACAGTTTTTCCACTGTATATAGTAAGGGTACATACTGTTAAGCAATTAACATGTATTCTCTGTTGCTTTTTTACTTTTTTTTTTACTGTTAAATTTAAGATTTTTTTTTTTTTACAGTGTACAGTCAAAGGCTGGGACCTTCAAGGTATAGACTACACTTGCCAAAAAGATAGCATCAAACATCAGTCTCATAGTACTTGTGTTACTTTTTTTAATTTAGCAATTAAACAATATATCCTCTTCCAGTACATAAAGAAATGTTTCATAATTTATGCATGTGGTGGAAAAGATGAGCTATTTTTGACCAGCACTTCTGCCCTAGATTCATTCGTTGGTTGTGTTAATCTGCGCGCAGAACGTGCTGATGGGGAGTGAGTGGAAAATGTTGACGCGGGTGAGAGTTGAGTGGGTGTTGAAGACCTCCACACACATGCAGGCATTTACCTGGCATTGAACGTTTCCTGCCAGAGTGTGTGCTGTGCATGTACGACTCTTGAGCAATCTCACAGACGAGCTGCACACGGGCCTGGAGCAACACAAAAACATGCATACACAATAATATGGTCATGGTTAAGTAAAAGCATGCATTTTGACTCTTCACTAGAGATGCTTGCCAAACATATCATCTGTTTTGCTCTCAAGTATTTTGTAAGAGTTTGTCAACAGCACAGAGAAAGAGCCCCTATCGTCACACATCTCTCTCGCGTCTTCACGTTCGCTCGGGTTTGATAATCATCTTTCTCGCTACAAGCAAAACAAAAGACAACAGAACAAAGACGCTGAAGTGTGCGGTGATTCACTTCATTTAAAGACTAACCACAAACGCTTGACATTTCTGATACCTTTTTAAGAACTGAACTGAAGGCAGGAAGTAAGCAGTTGTTTCTCTCCATGTAATGTCAACAACTTGTGTAATGTAGTGGAAAAGCATTATCTGACACTTTAGATAAAGAGGTGGACTGGATGTGGAAGTTTCTCGTGTTATTCACACCAGATCTGAAGTTTGCGGAGGTGTGCGCCGCATTGCTTTCTGCTGTTGTGAAACCCCAAACTGACTACATCATGCTGGATGCCAACACTGTCTCTGAGATGATATATGTGGCTGATGTAACAGCTTTATTGCATTAATTGTAATAGAAAACACAAAAATAGTAACTGTATGTTTTCTCTTTTGTTTTTGGTGATATTATGTCTTATTAAAAAGATGATGTTATGATGTTGTTCACTCTCCTCTCCTTTTAAAACAATGAACGATCGCACTGTAACATTCACATATCGCCCGTCTCTGCTCTCGTTTTGTAATCATTTACTTTGTAGTCTGGTGCAGTTTCTGTTTCCATTGCTAGAAATATGACAATAGTGCACACATCTTTTACAGGATCTTGAACATTTTCAACCATATACATATATCAAATAGTTACACTTATTCTAGCACAATGGAACAATCCCCTATCAGACACAGTAGGGGGGACAAGAAAGAAAACTAACATTTATGATACTTGAAAGATCTCGTCATATCTCTTCAAAACAGAAATGCATTCTTTATAATTAATTATTCTTAGTGATTTGATTAAATGTTCTACTGTACTTCCCATAAGAATTCTATAAAAGTAAGCATTTCTTTAAAAAAACCTCTGTTTGTGAAAATATAATTTTGCCACGAGAATAAGAAAGTTAACAGTAGATTCTAATGACTTGTTTTGGTTTTAAAAATACGAAACAACTAACATCCTTAATGCAAAAGTTATTACTAGCTTTAGAAATACAATAGAAACTCAAATAATTTCAGGAAAGTGAAAAAAAGACAAATGTCTCCAATGTCATTTTTCAGAATGTGCATATATCAATTATATTGCAGTGTTTGGATAAACGTGCATTGCAAGGGTAGATTTTGTGCAGAATTTTAAAATGCACTTCTTGAATTTTATTGTGCATGCAATATTTGTATGGTAATAACCAAGTTTTCTCCACCCCCCCCCCCCCCCCCCAAAAAAAGTTCCTCTTGGAGTAATTGAGCTTGGAGATATATGTATAAATATGAACATTAATAAATGCATTATTGCATTCTTTACTTCAAAGCAAAACACCTCCAAACCATAACTGAGATAGTCGTTTCGAGCATGACTCAGGAGTGAAGGAGACTTTCATCAAAAACATTAGCATTTATCGCAGAATTAGTTCTTTAAATGGGACAGGATATTGGTATATAATCATAAAACTTTCACATAAAAAAATATCAACATTGGAGTCGGATAGATCAGCAACAAAAGTTATGCTTTTTATTAAACCATTTATCAGAAAAAAATGAACTCTGATATCTGAATTATTCCATCAGATGGTTTTGTGGGAGAATCCTGTTCATTGCTCATAAAGTGTTGCAGTGATGAAGTATTTTTGTTGGCCAGCCTGAAGTTCACATCACACTTCTTCCCTCCAACAAAGAACGAATAGGATTTTTCCATTGACTTTTGCATTAATGCTGAAAATAAGGTCTGTGACTAACACAAGCATATGATTCTTACACGTGATGATCTTCACAAATAAACACAACTTTTGTGTTTCATGAAGCGTAAATACGATCGGCAGAAGTGAAGAGCTTTAAACGAACTACACCACAGTTGCAGAACGTTAACGTCACCGTCACTAAGCTCTCTCAGTCTTTGCTTAAAAAACATTTTCCCTGATAGTTGGAGTTATAATAGTTTGCAAGAGCGCGATTACAAACACAACGAGGCTTTGAAAGCGACGAGTGAGTAGATGAGTTTACCTCTTCGGCTGATGACGTTTCATGACAACATCTGTAGTCTCATTCAGACACTTGTTACAAGACAAGTAAAAGCTTAAAAAATCACAAGTTTTTTCAGGGTTATGTCCTGTTATATCTGTGTTTGAGTTGGTTTTTGCTCTGTTTTCTGTTTCCTTTGTTCCATTTCCCGCTTCTAGTTAGTCTTTTAGGTTTCTCATTGTTTGATTATCGATTGCACCTGATGTTCATTTAGTCGACTGGTTTGTTCAGCTCTTCTGTCAGTTCTCGTCACGCTGGTTTGTTCTGTTCATATTCTTAGTTCTTGAGTTCATTGTAATTAAACCTGCTGGCGATTAGATCCTGCACTCAACTTTATTACACTCAAATACACTACCGGTTAAAAGTTTTAGATCGGTAAGATTTTTAATGTTTTTAAAATAAGTCTCTTCTGCTCACCAAGGCTGCATTTATTTGATTAAAAATAAAAACAACAAAAGTTGTTATAAGTTAAATGTTATTCCAATGTAAAACAGCTGTTTTCTATGTGAATAGAGTGTCATTTATTCCTGTGATCAAAGCTGAACGTTCAGCATCATTACTCCAGTCTTCAGGGTCACATGATCCTTCAGAAATCATTCTAATATGAGGATTTGATGCTCAAGAAACATTTAAGAATTTTGAACAAAAAATTGTACACAACTGTTTTCAACATTGAAAATAATAATTTATGTTTTTTGATCATCAAATCCTCATATTAGAATGATTTCTGAAGGATCATGTGACACTGAAGACTGGAGTAATGATGCTGAACATTCAGCTTTGATCACAGGAATAAATTACATTTTAAAATATATTAAAATAGAACACAGTCATTTTAAATTGTCATAATATTTCACAATATTACTTTTTTATTTATTTATTGTTTTTTTTTATCAAATAAATGCAGCCTTGGTGAGCAGAAGAGACTTCTTTTAAAAACATAAAAAATCTTACCGATCTAAACCCTTTTGACCAGTGAATGTATTTTATACCATAGATAGAATAATAAAAAGTGAAAATATCTCGAGCTTGTGTTCACCAACAGATCTTATTTCAAGCATTTAACCAAAAACACAGAGACAGATGCAAAAGAAAATTCTTTCACAAGCATTAGAAGTCTTCTTGAACCCGCATCAGTCACAATTACAAACTCTTTTGGAGTAACAGGAATTATTTGCTTTAAGAATTCAGAATAATTGCAAACCGAACCATTTTGATTGAAAAGTTGAGATTTTTAAATCAAAGAAAAGAGATTTGTGTTTATACAGTAAGTCCTTATTATCCCAAATTAAAAATGAGTGAGGCGTAAAATTGTGTTCAGAAATGAGTGGCCAAGCTAATAAGGTTTATGGAAAAGGGATTTTAATGATCTCATAATTACATAAGAATCCTAGTTTGGAAAAAATAACATCAGGGATCAGATTCCAGATAGAAGAGGGCTTATTAATAAAGTTCTTTATCCGATTTATCAGCAATAGAGATACCACTGAAATCACTATTAGAAATATAAGATATCTGACACACTATTAAAAACAAATACGGGGATATTGGACACTCTTGTCTTATGACACGTGACTAGAAGTACAATCCAGAAGTATCATATTAGAATTAGAAAGAACAGAGAGATTATGCTTTATAAAAGATAAAATCAAGGTAGAGAATAAAAATATTATGTTCCACAAAATCCCTATAGTCAAATACATCTAAAACTAATCTATAGTGTCTAATCTATAATGCTATCCAAACACACTTTAAGTCAGCAGAAATGTTGTAATTGTTGTTAAGGAGTGTGATGGGTCACCGATGGTCCAAACTGGTAATATCTTTCTGTGGTTCAGGAATTATTTGGGATGATTCCCTGCATCAATGTAGGAGGTAAATCTTCTTTATCAACACTAAAAACAAATAAAGGAATAAGTTCATCAGCAGATAATGTAAATCCTGGGATTTATTGTTGATCAAGCTCTTGATTGCGATTTATCCGTCATCATAAATAACCCAATCACCTCCAGAGTTAACTTTGAGTTAAGTTTAAGAGTTAAGTTTTTATCTGCTCTCAACTATAAAGATTTTTCTAAAAGCTGACGCTGAAGTTTGAGATTTTCTTTTGGGTCTTTTACAGGTTTGCCATCAACACATAGTTGCTCAATTGCTGAGATGGTGCAATTCTGCTTTTCAAGCTTAAAGAAATATGCAGTTTATATTGCAAAAATGCAAATCTGCAATTTCTGATTTTTTCCCTCCAGACATGCAGTGAAAGGTTTGGGTTTGAGGTCATCTCATGATCAGGGTCTCTTCAAGAACTGGCCTTTTTTTTTTTTTACTAAGATTGCTCCAACTCTTCTTAAATAAACTGAAAATAAGAAGCTCCAGATTCATTCCCGAATGCTTTTTTTTTTATCATTCCAGGAGGAGATTTGAATGCTTCCTAGTCCTGGTACGAAATACATTTTAAATTGTGGCTGATTTCCAATAGTTAGCAATTAGCTCTCAAATTGTCTCCTTTATATCTGGTAATTCTGACGGTGAACTGTTAAAGAGGCTTTACTCTGGTGCATAATCTTCCATTAAAGGACGATTAATAAAGATATTGTTGTGATCTGCCAGCATTGAATGCCGACTTATAGATCAACATTTGACATGTATTTTGATATTGTGAGTTTTATGTTCTCTTTTTGATTTCGTTGTGTTCACTTCTGTTTGCTCTTTTAGTTTTCCTATGTGTTTGATTGGTTCACTTCTCCTCCATTCGCTGCCGGTTTGTTTCTATAATTGATTATGTTCCTCAGTTCAGGTGTGTGTAGTTTCTCTCTGTATTTGAGCCCTGTTTCAGTTAGTTCCTGCATTGTTTAACCCTTGTGCGCCAATTAAAAACGTTACACATATGTCCATAGTGGATGAAAATGTCTGTACAACACAACAGAAATGTGAAGCATGGAGAACAGACTTGAGTTTGGTCTCATTTTAAAGAAGATCTGTGGCAGATTATTGCTGAAGTAAAACAAGTTTAATCCTTAATCCTAGTAAAGAAGTTTTTACTCATTTTCATGAAATAGTAGAACACAAGTGCAGTGTCTGTTGTCTTATCCATACTGTTACAGCTAAAATGATAGATAAAATAATCTGGGTTAATGGCTGGATTAATATTTCAGTAATTTCACATCACACACACACACGTTCACGGCTCTCTGATTTGTCACATTGACATTGATGTAAACAAATAACATATTTAATCTTTTTTAGTGTCCACATATTTTTTCTTCTTCAAATAATTTATTTTAATTTTACATTCTTTTGCTTCAATTATTAGCTTTTCATTAACTCATGAAAACCCTACAGTTTCTTCATTACTCCATTTAGTGAAACCCTGGAATCATATAATGTTTGATGCCTTTCATGCTGTTTATAACAAAAAAACAAAAACAACAAAAAAACCTTTTTATTTTTGTTGCAACATTTCAAATCTATGTGTTAAATGAGTTAGGTCAGAAGCAATCAAAAAGTAGTCAGAATACATGTTTAATTTAATAGAATAGGTTACGAACCGCAATGTAATTAAGTAATCAGTAACAGACTACAGTTTGTAAGTAATCTACTTAAAAGTCACCGGTTTCTTAGATTGAACCACAAGTGGACGTCTTTTCCAAATGAAGTGTAAAACTCTTTTAACAACATTCACAAAGCAAACACACAAGATATTCAAACACTCAAAAGAAATCAAATGAGTGTCTGTCTGTTATTCTTGCATTATTTGTGTCTTGTGCATGTTAGATGGTAGTTGTATTTAGTAAACTGCTTATTACTCAGAGACTTGTTCTCTTCTGGTCTATTGCAGTATAAACAGTGAGGTCAGGAACACAAGAGCAGACGCTCGGGAACCCTCGCAGACGAAGACTAACTCATCTAATCTGCAGGATCCTTTCAGCCCAGAGTATCAAAGTCAAAGAGACAACTACCAACAACACGACACGACACACACAACACACAACACAACACAACACGACACGACACGACACGACACAACACAACAACAATACACAACACAACACAACACAACACAACACAACACAACACAACACAACACCTACAGGATCATCTGCAGTCAGCGCTGAAATCATAAACAGGTGCAGATCATTTATACCCAGATAAAGTAAATCATATAAAGTTTGTAACATTCATGCATTGACACAAAATCTATTCAACTGAATTATAGATTTGACTCAATCTTAAAGAATTTGGTAGAAAATAACAATGTTATTATTTTGCATGCAGATATTCTTTGCCCATTTTTGTATATGATATTTTCCATAGATTATTAATCACTAAATTTTCCTCCAAAACTCTTATTCTTATACAATAAACATATCTTTACTAGATATCTGAATCTTTAACTCGTGATTGGATAAATACACATTCATAGAATAAATGTTTTATGGATTCTGCAAAAGATACATGTCTGTAAAAATCGTAAGACGTCTTGTCTCACTAGGTGGTAAATTAAACTTTATATGTGACTTTATTGTTGAGACAGTAGCCTACTGGGTAAACTCCAGACCTCTTTCCGATGATTATACAGAGAATTCCAATATGAGTTGCATTTAGGTAAGGATATTTCTGCATGATATTTTAAATTATATATTTTTTATACAAATTATGTAAAATTTTCACACTGCTTAATGCGCATAAATCTTTGTGAATGTGGTGTTGTGTGTTTTCCTCATGAAGCTCCGGCACGGTTACTGTCGCAACACTGCCATCTTCTGGACGCCACTGATCATAACAGCATGGGACGCTGTACGTGCTCGTGCACGATATGCAGGGATCAAAGTGCACTCAAACATTAAGCCTTTTCTTTTTAAGATTTACGCATTTCAATTAATAGTAAAATTCCACCAAATTACATTGATCTACATCTAAACACACACACACACACACACACACACACACACACACACACACACACACACACACACACACACACACACGCACGCACGCACGCACGCACGCACGCACACACACACACACACACACACACACACACACACACACACACACACACACACCACACACACACACACACACACACACACACACACACACACACACACACACACACACACACACAGAATTAGCAGTGCACCATAACATTTTTAACTAAACTAATTGTATATTTTATACTTAAGCAGATTTGTTTGTCTCTAAAGTAGTTCATGCAAAAATATTTGCTGTTATCTAAGTTTCAGTGTTTTAAAATGCATAAAAATGTGTACCAATGAAGCTATGAATATGAAATCACCCTGTATTTGGCCCTTAAGCAAGACTATACGGCTTCACAGTCATTATCCCTGTAATAACACTCTGGATAAAAGTATCTTCTGAATGACAGTTGACTATAAAAATAGTTATTGTATTAATTAACTGACTGACTGTTTTTATTTCCACAGAAAAACGGTTGTGTTTTACTCTTTTTATTGAGCTTTATTATATTTACTGCACTTATCAGTGGCTGCTGCTGTAGTGATGAAGAAACTGTGGACTAACCACTCCAAAGTTTTCAAAATGATAACCTTTATTGAACATGCATGTAGATTCATATTGGTATGGATTGGTTTATATGTTTTTGAGTATGAATCTTTTTTTTTTACTAATCTTTGTTAGTGGTCCTTTGAATATTTAAGACTATAAAACAGGGAAGAATATATACATATAGGCTGATTTGGGTGTACACAAATACAGTGCCTTCACAATATTTTTTTTATATTTCCTGGCCACTGGGGGCGCTGTGTTTAGTGTTCTTGTTCATGACTTTACTGGTAATCTCTGATTTGTACTTGATAAATTGTTTGCTAATTCATCTATCTATCTGGTTTGCTGTATTGTCTTGATATAACTATACATGTTCAATTAAAATTACCCTCCCTGCTGCATTAAATTAAAGGTATAATTAAATGTATGTTTTTAAATAAACAAATACACACACATAAAATCAGCATAATCTTTTTAAAGAATTTTAGTTGAAGAGAATGAAGAGTGTCACGATTAAATATCCAGAGTTCTTCAAAATAACACATGGAGAACGTTAAATGCCATTTTTGTATTTATTTAAGTTCTCCCAAGCCAGTAAAGTGCAAGGTGTTCACAGGTGCCAAAGCATGAAAAATTCAAAAAGGAAAAAAATAAAACTTCAATATACAAAAAAAAACAATAACCTTGCATCAGGTCTAATACTTCAATCAGAGTACTCAGCTGATACAGCATTCACTACCACCAGTCTTAGCCCCCTTGATCACTTCATTATGTGAGAATTTATACAACTGGGTACAACCATTTCTCAGCAATAATCACATGGGGAAGTAATAAAGACCCTGAACATGTAATAAATATCAAGTAAAAGTATTATGTGATCAAGTAACTCCATTTCCTTCACCACACAAATTTAAATAACAGTACAAACTTCAATAAGTAAACTTCAGCAATAATTAGAGGAAGTAAACATTAACATCAAACAATTCCCCCTCCTTTCCCACCATACTTGGTATCTCCCACTCCCCATGATGCAACACAGCACAGGTATAAAAAGCATGAGAAAAGTCCATTCCAGTCTTTTACCCAAATCAAGTTGGCCACCACCATGTATGCTGATTCATGTGACAATCAACAGTCCGTAGCAAACTTTAAATGTCCTCTGGGTTAGTGCTCAGGTGGCCAGTCTGAGACACAACAGTATAGGTGTAGGTATATTTGTGTGGTTAATCAATTTCTCCTGTCGCTGGTTCACCAAGGTAAATAAAGAGTCTTTTAAAAACCAAGTATGTGTTTTGTGAAAGGGCTAACAAGGGGTCACAAAGAACTGAGGGTAGCTCTGTGACAAAGAAAAAGTCCAATGGACGTTCTTTATCTCTCCTTTATGTTGCCTAAATAACATACAGTATATCTTTTCTTTTTATGCACATATCATAGTAGAATTAAGAGGAAAAAAGAGAGAGAAATAAGTAAACCATACAGGGCGTTTACGTAAAAGGAATTAACAAGAAAAAAGGTTTCAAGAATTCTACATCTTGCATATTCTATTTCAGATTATATCAGGTTTATTCTTTGCACATTTTTGTTTGTGTATATGGTATTTTCCAAACACATAAATTCTCCTCCAAACTCTTATTCTTATACAATAAAATATCTTTATTAGAAAGCTGAATCTTTAGTTTGTAATTGGTTGAATTGGTTAAAGATGTTTCAATCCCTTTAGTAGGAAACTCTTGACAGTAGCAGTCGGTGTGCAGTGGTGAAAAGGAGGGTAAGGTATGTCATTGGGGTCATCAGATGGGCACCCTGTTTCATTGATGTTTCACTGACTGAAGCCCACAACGTCTCTAGAAGGCTCAACGGTGTACCCAGCGTCCCAGGTACACCCCCCTCCATGACGTACCCTCCATATCCCTGATGGGCTCTGCATGGCAGGGGCGTCCTTCTCCCTGAGTCTGGCCTAAGCCTGACCACAAACCATCTGTCTCTAACTTGCTGCCCAGTTAAGGACCTTAACTTTACGCTTGATCCAGAGCCAGTCATTGCTTTTTTTCGGCAGCACTTGACATGGACTTGATGGCCTGTTGGAGAGAGCGACCCTTCACCCCTATATTTTTCAGCAAACTGGTGGTAGATGTGGCAACAAATCCCCTGCATTCCACCTCTACTGGGAAGATGCTGGTCTTCCAGCCGTTCTGGGATGCTTCAGCATGACTGCATCCTCAGATTCAGTTAGGGTCATGATGAGCCTTGCTTTGGTGCATTTGAACTCTTCCACGAACCCTGATATTGGTAATTCCAACTTGCCATGTCCATAAAGTCCAATGGAACTTAAAGGGATAGTTCACTTTGAAATTAATTTTTGGTATGTTTTAGCTTACCTCAAAGGCATCCAAGATGTAGGTGTCTTTTTTTCCGGAGTAGTTTCAATTTTGATATTTTTAGGTCAAACCGTTCTTGTCTGTCAGTCATATAATGCAGGTCTATGGTCACTGTCTCAAAACAGCATGCACAAAGTCCAAATTAAACAATTCCCCATCGTCCAAATTAAACAATTCAACATCGTAAGTACACATTGATGGCTTAAGACACGAAACGAGCGGTTTGTGTGAGAAAACGAACAGTATTTATATAGTTTTTGTCCTCTTGTAAACACACACACCCAAATGATCAGAGGACGCGGGTGCTTCGGTCTGCGCAAGACGGAAAAGGTCAGAGGGCGCGGGCGCTTCGATCTGCGCAAGCGCCGGAAATGATCTCTCGCGCGTGTACGTCACTCATTGTTTACACAGAACAGAGATTGTAGGTAAGACCAGAGAATGTCTAATAGGAAGAGAATTGGCACTCTCTGCTTACTTCCGGGTTCTGGATTGGTTGCAGTAACACGTCTCTGTCCATGCAGGGGCGCTCGCGAGCGAGTGCAGAATGAATGGAGGTCTATGGCGAAAAACCCTCAAAATCCACTTTTCTCAGGATATAATTTTTTGTCTAGTAATTTGAATGTTGTATTCGAAAGGAGATGCAAAGAAATTACACATTGCTGGGTGTTAGATTTTTTAGAGCCACTTATTTGGTTTAAAAAGTCTTTTAAAATGTCAATGACGTCAGAATGCTGACGTCATTAGCAGAATGCTAGCGTGTTATGGGCAACAACAACTCAACCTGTAAGAAATCGAAAAGAAATAAGTACTCGTTCATTCAACTTTCGACCTATAACCTATGTTGAACTTGCAAAGCCTACAATAAAATCTGAGATTTCTCAACGGCAATCGGGTGAAAGAGACACATTTAGCCGTATAGCCCCATTGACTCCCATTCAGTCTGCACTCGCTCGCGATCACCCCCAGTGGAATTCTAATGGAACTGCAACCAAAATCAATACAATGGGGCTGAATAGGGAGTGCCAAGGCTCTCCGTAGACGGGCTCTGGTAAGACGGCTAATCGAAATGGTTCTAATTTGCGCTTATCCAGGATGTTTAAACCGACGTAAAAGAAAACTATTTCGTATGCTTGCGCGAACTCATCCGGGAGTGGTGAGTTTTCACGAATTCCCAATTTATAATCATTCCCTCTTGAAGTTCTGGTTGATCGCTCTTCGGCTGGATATCAACACACCCATAAACGTACTAAAGTTGAGGAGGGTCTGCAGCGATCATTTTTCCCCTGATGATTTTATAAACCAAGGAGAGGATCGCATAGTACTGACATCATCAGCTGTGCCTATGGTGTTTTCTCGTCCAACAGAGGTATGTGAACAACGTCTTTGTATTTGTAAAGCTGGCATTACATGAAATGAGCAATACAATGTATTTCTGCACCATATATTTGGTAAGAATGGTTTTACATGAGAGAGTTATAAGATATGTTATAAGAAGAGAAGATATGTGTAGCCTATACTAAGCAGCTGCTAGTCAAACCAATGTGAAACTATGTGTACTACTCATAAGGGTGCAGTCAATGATACTACTACTACTACTAGCCTAATAATAATAATAATAGTAATAGACAGTGTGGATTCATGTTCGTGTAGCTCTACTTAGTGTTGACTTTGTAATGACAAGCAATATTTTTTTAGGAAAGCGTACAGGAACCATACCAGCCAACAGAACATGAGTCAGATGAAGAGCAAACAACAGAGTGCCTTGGTGCATACATCGGACTAAAAGATGTTTAAATCTCTGTGTAAACAATGAGTGACGTACACGCGCGAGAGATAATTTCTGGCGCTTTCCGGCGCTTGCGCAGATCGAAGCGCCTGCGCCCTCTGACCTTTTCCGTCGCTTTCCGGCGCTTGCGCAGACCGAAGCACCCGCGTCCTCTGATCATTTGGGTGTGTGTGTTTACAAGAGGACAAAAACTATATAAATACTGTTCGTTTTCTCACACAAACCGCTCGTTTCGTGTCTTAAGCCATCAATGTGTACTTACGATGGGGAATTGTTTAATTTGGACGATGGGGAATTGTTTAATTTGGACTTTGTGCATGCTGTTTTGAAACAGTGACCATAGACCTGCATTATATGACTGACAGACAAGAACGGTTTGACCTAAAAATATCAAAATTGAAACTACTCCGGAAAAAAAGACACCTACATCTTGGATGCCTTTGAGGTAAGCTAAAACATACCAAAAATTAATTTCAAAGTGAACTATCCCTTTAAACAACGTGGAATTCTAAGCCAGAGCTTCAGCTGTGTGCTTATCAGCCGTTCCAACTTTTCAACCTTGGTGATGGGGATCTCTGACACAGGTAACGGCCACAAGAGTCTTGGGAGTATTCCAAACTGAAAGCACCATAACTTGAGTTTTCCTGGCAACAAGGTCCTGTTGATGCTCTCCATGTACATGCTGGTATCACTTTTTAGTTGTTCAAAATGCTCGGTGTCTTTGAGCTTTGCATCATACCATCTCCCCAAGCTCTTTACTGGCATTTCTGAGACAGTTGGGACAGGTTTTCCGCCAACATGAAATCTTTGGTCTGTGACTTGGCCTTTCACGATGGAGATGCTTCTGCACTTATTGGGCTTTAACGTCATCCTCACCCATGTTATATTTTGATGAAGTTTCTCCAGCAATCTCTTGGTGCAGGGGACAGTTGTTGTGAGTGTTGTTAGATCATCCATATAGGCTGGAATTGGTGGTAACATCTGATTACATTGTAGTCGTTCTCCTCCCACGACCCATTTCGAGGCTCTAATAATGATCTCCATTGCCATCGTGAAGGCCAATGGGGAGATGGTGCACCCCACCATGATGCCTACCTCCAGCGGCTGCCAACTTGTGGTGAAGCCTGATGTTGTAAGGCAAAACTGTAGATCCTGGAAGTAGTGTTGCACTAGATTTGTGATTGTAGTCGGGCACCTGGAAGAAATCAAAGGCAGCCCACAGAATTGAATGAGGGACTGAACCATAGGCATTGACCAGATCAAGGAACAAGACGTGGAGATCTTTCCCTTCTTTCTTTGCAGTCTGGATTTGATGCCATATGATGCTGTTATGTTCAAGGCATCCCGAAAAGCCTGCGATGCCAGCCTTTTGGATTGATGTGTCAATGAAATGGTTTTGTTTTAAATATTGTGTCAGTCTTTGTGCCAACACACTGAAAAAGATCTTGCCTTCAATGTTCAGAAGGTTTATTTGGCGGAACTGTTCAATGGTGGAGTTCTTTTCTTTTGGGATGAACACCTCTCCCGCTCTTCGCCAGGCTTTTGGGATGATTTGCTTGTCCCACGCCACTTTCATGTTTTTCCACAGGATTTTCAAAACATCTGGAGAACTCTGTAGACACTATACGGTACGTCGTACGGGCCTGGTGCAGATGCCGATCTTGCCTTTTTCACTGCCTGCTTCACCTCACTCAGCTTGGGAGGGCTGATATCAAACTGATGTTGTGGTGATGATATTGGAGGGATGTCAGTGTGGACAACGATCTGTTCATCTTTTTTCTCATCAGTATAGATGGTTCTCAGATGCTCTTCAACCTGATCTTTTGATGTTTTCAGAGATCCACTCTTCTCCTTTGTAAATATGCCTTTCACAAATTTAAAAGGGTCTTTATAGATATCGGTTCTGGCTTTTTCTTCCTTGTTCCGGCGCATCCGTAGGCTTTCAGCTCGGCGGAGTAATGAGAGCCTGTGCTTTAGGTTATAAACCTGGAAAAATATTAATAACCTCATAGGGCGAGAACAACTTCACACAAGAGATATACATCTCAGATTTCAGGGTAAGAAAATGAGTCCATGAGCTAGGAAATCATTTAAAAAAAAAGAGAACTTACTATACAGACTAATAAAGGTCAGGGTTTTAATTTGGTGATAACTAATGAAGGCCAAGTTAAAAAGATCATCTGTTCTTTAAAGAATTCTAAAAGTAGAGATGCTTTTGATATGGATAGTATGTTAGTTAAGAAACATTTAGAGACTTTAACCCCCCCAATTACACATTTAATTAATCTTTCAATTACACACAGCTGTTTTCCTGATAACTGGAAGCATGCAGTTATCTCACCTATCTTCAAATCTGGAGACCGCTATGAAGCAAGTAATTATAGGCCGATAAGTATATTACCAGTACTATCAAAGGTAATGGAGAAAATTATCATAGAGCAGCTGACAACGCATCTGTCACGGTTCGTAAATTCATTGTTTCCTTCTCGTCTCGTGTTACTGTTGTTATGTGTGTGTGGGTGTGTGTGAGTGGGCATTACCGCTCATCCTGACTGATCAGCGGTCCAGCTGATCTCATTCATCACTCCAGCTGCAGCTCATTCACACACCTATAAAACCTCACCACACTCTCCTTTCATTGTCAGATCGTTGTTTGATGTCTCCTGTGTGTGAGATCCTGTTCCTGTCGGCGGTCCCGTTCCTGTTTCTTGTTCACCTGGATTTCGTCTTCACTTGGATCATCACGTCTGCATCACTTCACTTCACGGACACCTTTGCTGACCATCTAGTCCCTGTGTCACCAATCTGCCTACTTCACCACCGGACCATAATTCTTCATCTCAATAAACTGAGTTTTTACTTGCATATTTGCTTCCGTCTTTTGTAACCATGACAGAACGATCTGACCATACCATGGAAGCAGCAAGTAACCCATCTACACTCGAGTCATTTGTCAACACCAGCATACAGCGAATGGATCATCAGGAGAAGAATCTCAACAACACAGTGAGAGCAGTTCAAGCGCTGGTGACACAGGTGTCCGAGCTCACCCAGCAACTTCAACTTCTGCGAAGTCCCGCTGCGCCACCCACACCGGCCGTTCCCCCCACACCACCGGACAATGCTTCCCAGTCAGAGCCCTGCCTTCTCGTACCAGAGTCCTACGCAGGTGAGCCCAGTTTTTGCAGAGCGTTTTTAACCCGCTGTTCGATGCATTTCTCCCTGCAACCTAGGACTTTCTCCAGCGAATCGGCCAAAGTGGCGTTTGTGCTCACGCTCTTGACTGGGAAGGCAGCACTTTGGGGAACGGCGGTGTGGGAGAATCAAGACCCATGCTGCACCTCGTTCCAGACACTCTCCGCCGAGAGGAAAAGAGTCTTTGACTGCGCCAGCACCGGGAGAGATGCGGCCCGCATATTAGCAGAGCTCAAACAAGGAGAGAGGTCAGTCTCTGACTATTCTATTGAATTTAGGACTCTGGCGGTAGAGTGTCAATGGAACGAGGAGGCGCAGTGGGACATGTTCCTGCATGGGCTGGCTGACCGCATCCAGAAGGAGATCTACGCCCTGGACCTGCCCACGTCCCTTTATTGTTGAGACAGTACTAGGTAATCTCCAGATCTCTTTCCGATGATTATACAGAGAATTCCAATATGATTTGCATTTAGGTAAGGATATTTCTGCATTAATTTTTTTTTTTTTTTTTTATGAAAAGAAAAATATAGATCTCAAATTTTCACACTGCCTAATTTGAATAACTCTGTGTGAATGTTGTGTGTTTTCCTCATGAAGCTCCAGCACGGTTATATTCACAGTCATCACACTGCCATCTTCTGGACACCACTGATCATAACAGTATGTGACGCTGTACGTGCTCGTGCACAATATGCAGAGATCAAAGTGCACTATAAAACAATTAAGTTTTTATTTTATTTTTTATTATGCCTTTCAGTTAATAGTAAAATTCAAAACCAATGAAATTGAATAATTCTTACACATTTTAATTGAATAAGTGAACAATCCTTAATCAATTATTCAATTAAAATGTGTAAGGATTATTCTAATAAACTTGATGGAATTTTACTATTGATTGAAATGCATAAATATAAAAAAATCTTTAATTTTTTTTGAGTGTGGGCAAATATAACAACCGCAAAAAATAAATAAATAATACAAACCCAAATTAGCTGATCGTTTGGTTATAATGAAGTTTGTTCTCACAACATTTTATCTAACATCCAATATTAACATTAAATACATGCATATTGTGTATGATAAATATTTACTTTATCTGTAATGATGTTATGTATCTCTGTTATGTGTGTTATTATATTTTCTATGTATCTGACATTTACACCAAGGAAAATACATGACATTTTTGTTTCATGAACTTTGTTTTTATACTCTGTTTACATTATGCTGAAAATCTTATAATAACAGTTAATCAGTCATTATACAAAACTTTTATTCCTCTCAGCATTGTGATTGACCAATCAGAACTAAGTTCTCCAGAGATCCTATATTATTTATGAAATGATGTGCACAGACAGCCTATTCAAGCCCTAAGTGACCAGAAGAGCCTCACGAGAGATTATCTGGATTTATCAGAGATAGGACAGGCCTCAGCTCTTATGCTTAACCCTCTGAGCCTGTTCCGTAACGCGAGTGAAAGTCTTGTATCGTGCAGTTCACTAGTACAGACGATGTGATGATGTGAAGTCATGTGACTGAGGGATGTAAACTGACACTATGTTGAACTACACTAAATGCCACACTAGGTATGGTATGTCAAGCTGTGCTGGTAAAAGACAAAACGGACTTGAATGAGGTTAAACCTGAAATGTTAGTTTTGCTAAAATGATCTGGAGGAATGCTGGGAATGTGAGCATCTGCCTTTATTGATCCCTTGTGCAGTGAACCATTCACCAGCTCCAGTTTCATCACCAGTGAAATGCAGCCATTCTTGACAGCAGGGGCGTAGGAATGACTTTGACATTGGGGGGGACATATTGTCCACTATGAATCAATGTCCATCCCACCACCATAATAGTAACATAAGCCGCTTTCCGACCAAGTAGTTACAGGAACTTAGTTATAGGAACTGTCCACTTCTAAACAGTTCTATGAACTACTCTCCCCCAAACTCGGTTTTGCTGTTTGCGTTCGCACTGGCCAAGTGGCCAAAGGAACTGGTAGGAGGGGTAAGGTAGTGACGCAAGCACGGCGACTTTTATTTTGACGGCGCTGAGAACGCCAGAGCAAACAATGCTCGCATTCTCTGTGTTCATTAGTTAGCGATCTGTTTAACATGTTATTAGATAGAATTGTTATAGAAAGTACACAGTATATGAAAAAAAAGGTTATTAGCCTATGCCGTGTGGTTGATGTCCAGTGTTGCTAGCTGAGCAGAAATACATAATCATGTTTGACTTGGTCCCCTCAAAGTTGCGTTGGATTTTCTCTTCAGCATAAAGGTTTAGAGGCCCATCTTTCCATGTTTGTATTAGTTTCTGGAGTAAATATATAGGCTATAATCTGTATGTTTACATATAGCTGTTTTAAAAATGGCGGGTGCTGGTGTTCCGCGTGCGTTCGGTCATCAGCGTACACTAACGTCACGGGTAGTTCCTATAGTGCTGGTTTAGACCCTACTCTGAAGTAGGACCTAAATTAGTTCCTCCAAATGGAGTTCCTAGAACTAAAATCATTCCTAGTTCCTGCGGTGCGAACACGCCGACATCCGGGTACTTTAGCCAATAGTTCTAGGAACTGTGAAAAGGTTCCTCCGGTCGGAAAGCGGCTATACAGTATGGTGACGTGGTACGACATGTATGGAATCACAAACAGCAAATAAATAAACAAAATCATCCAATCATCCAATGTCTTTTTTGATTTGATTAAACTTTATTGTCCTCAAGGGCAATTCTTTGTGTAGACAGCAGTATACACATACACACACGACACACAAATTACAATAAATCATTTACTGTAAAAACCTAATTGCAGCAGGTATAAATGAATTTCTATATCTATTTGATTTACACAAGGGGAGTTTAAATCTCCGTCCTGAAGGAAGTAGTTGAAGATCAACACACAATGGATGAGTGACATCGGAAAGGACTAACTGGCCCTTCCTAGTCGTCCTATGCTCATAAATTTGTGCAATAGTCCTTAATTCAATCCCCACTATCTTACTGCACATTATAACTATGCTTGACAACTTCCTCCTATTCCTAACATTAAGATTACCATACCAACAAATAATAGAAAAACTTAAAACCGCTTCGATAAAACAAGTATAAAACATTTTCATCAAAGAAACATCCATGTTGAAGGATCGAAGTTTCCTTAGAAAATACATACGCTGAAGAGCTTTTTCCTCTTATTATATCAGTGTTTGCCTCAAATTGTAATTTATCATCAAGTACAGTCCCTAAATATTTGTACTGGGTAACCACTTCTACCTGATGTCCCTTTATAACAGAAGGCAACACAGGTACAGAGCTCTTCTTGCGGAAATCAATTAACATCTCTTTTGTTTTCGAAGCATTAATATTTAAAAATGAAGCATCACACCATTGGATAAAATGATCTGTCACTGGACCAGAATCTGATTCAAACTCATTAAGAAGAGACACAATCACGGAGTCATCCGCAAATTTTACAATGTGACTCCCATTAAAAATACTACGACAATCGTCAGTATATAAAGAAAACAAAAGAGGGGACAAAACGCAACCCTGTGGGGTACCTGTGGAAGACAATAATACATTCGACAACACTCCATTGACACGTACTCTTTGGGATCTATTGGTTAAAAAATCCACCAACCAACGCACAATGTGTAATATCAATCAATTTCTTTGCCAAGATAAAAGGCTGAACACAATTAAAAGCAGAAGAAAAATCAATAAATAGCAAATGTACATGATTCTTTTTTCCTTCCAAATGTCTTAAAATCATATTCAGTAGGGTACAAGTGGCATCATCAACTCCTCTACCAGATCTATATGCAAACTGCATAGGGTCAAGTGCTGACTGTGTTGAGGCTAAAATCTCCTTCCTTATTATTTTTTCAAAAGATTTCATAACCAAAGAGGTTAATGCAACAGGCCTATAATCTTTAAGAGAAGGAGAATTTCTTTTTTTCGCAATTGGCACCACAATGGCATCTTTCCATAGACGAGGGACTTTAGAAAGTTGTAATGATTCATTGAAAATAAATGAATAAATCCCTGAAAGCTGCTCTGCACAATTCCTCAACAACCTACCACCAATATGATCAGGGCCTGGACTTTTCCCAACCTTAACCTGACCAAAACAACTACGTACATCAGCCTTATTAATTTGAAATTTAACAGTAGTATTCTGAGTCACTGAATTCCCACAATAATCAGATAATTCTTTTGAAAAATCATGATTATCAAAACGTGTGTAAAAAGAGTTAAAATCATCAGCTAATTCATGATCAGATTTCCCTCCTAAAGTAATACATTTATTCTTCTGTTTAATTCCAATTATAGACTTCACTCCATCCCAGGCTACATGAGACTTCCCATTTGTAAACATAGTTTCTATCTTTTCCTTATACCGTAATTTTGCTAATTTCACCACATTTCTAACTAGTTTGTTAGCCTCTTTGTACCGAATACTATCGCCTTGTTTAAAATAAATATTCCTTCGATTAATCGAGTTTTTGACATGTTTAGTGATCCAAGGCTTATTATTCGGGAAAACTATACAAAGTTTCTTTTGAATTACCAAATCTTCACAAAATACAATATAATTAGTCACAGTTTCAGTAAGATCGTCTACATCAATACACTTGGATTTAAGCAGTTCCCAATCGGTACATTCAAAGCATCCCCTCAACTCTTCAATTGAGTCTTCAGACCACACAGGAACTAATCTCTTCTCTGTTTTTTCCCTTTTTAAGGTAGGTTTATAAACAGGGGCCAGATAAACAACATTATGGTCAGACTGGCCCAAAGGGGCTCTCAAAGACGATATGCCCCTTTAATAGACCCATAACACAGATCCAAACATTTTCCATATCTGGTAGGACAGTCCACATATTGATCACAAAGTGATGTCTTAATTTTACAATGATTAAAATCTCCCATCACAATATTGGGTGCATCAGGGGAGATGCTTTGCAGCCGGTGCACCACTTTACATAAAATGTCTGATGCATTTTCCACATTAGCCTTTGGGTGAATATATACAACAGAAATTAATATTTGTGGGAACTCTCGGGGCAAGTAAAAGGGGCGAAGTGATATCGACAACAGTTCAATGTCGGGACTGCACACAGATTCTCTCAGAATCACAGACTTGCACCAACGCTGGTTAACATAGATGCATACGCCTCCACCCAAAGTTTTTCCAGTCACAGTGGCATCCCTATCCAACCGCACTGGAACACCAAAGCCCTCGATTTCCAGATTAGAGTCTAAATCATGTTCTTTAAGCCAAGTCTCAGTCAAGGAAATAACACATGCATTCCTATAATCCGAAAGAAACCTAACATTTGCTTGTAATTCGTCCAGTTTATTCCTGAGAGACTGGCAGTTGGCTAAAATTATTGATGGAAGTGGAATGCGATTCAATCCCCGTTTACGCAGTCTCTGACGCAGTCCCCCCTTCTCTCCCCGTTTCCTCACCTTCTGGCTAGTAGTCTTTTCTATGCCCGCGGTGGAAAACTCAGTCCTTAAAATTTCTGCCTTTGACAGACAGGTCGACCTGAGATCAGGCTCCTATATCACTCAGGTCGACCCCTAATGAAGTCATTCTCGCTTTCTTCCCGTGAGGGACTACAACAAGCTCTCTCAGCACGTCCGACTTCGTCGCTGATTTCTCTTAACAGTTCATCAGGCGGACCGTCATTGGATTACGCCACCGAATGCGACATCAGTGGATTGGACTGTGTTGAGTGTCACACAGAATAGTGTCCGCGTCAAGGCGAGCTCGCATGTTAAACTACGACGGTAGGTTTTTCCCAGTGGCGTCAAGCCATCTTTAGCTACCACGAGCTGGGCTGACATGATGGAAGCCGAATCCCCGGATATGCCTCCTCTGTTCGATGGCCTTCTCGCACACGAGGAGGAGGAGCCGGGAGACGAGGATGCAGAGGGCGACGCTTACTCTGACCTCCTCGACTTGGACATGGATGACAAGGACAACTCTCTCTTCCCTGTCCAACAGTCTAGACCCCCTAGCACGACTGACTCGGGCTCTCAGGCAGACGGTAACCTGCACGGTGGAAAAAGCGTGTCAGAGTATGTGACTGTCTGTCCGAGTTTTGTTGAGAGCTGGAGGCCTCATAATTCTTTATGCAGGAAAAACCTCTTTGTCGCGCTTTCAAAATAAAAGTTCCAAATGTACAGTTTTTGTCCCTGTGGTATAGGCAGAATTTTCCAATACTGAGGGGGACACGTCCCCCCCGGTTCCTATGCCAATGCTTGACAGTATTAATAGTTAGTAAGGTAGTTGTTAAGTTGCAATAATATGCAGTGATTCTTGACCGTTAAAATTTTAAAAAACTATGAATAAATATGGGAAGGTTTGTTCAACAACAATTTAATGTGGCATAAATCCTGTGCATGGAAACACGATTGATCTAGATACTCGCTCAAAGGTTTTTAGTGCAATCAAACATGATTTAGAATAATTCAAGAAAGAATCAGGATCGTTTCCACTTTTCTATACTAAAAGCACGAATGTGTCTTTCTGCTGTGATGAGATTAAAGCAAAAACTACATGTTCAAATGTGAGCAGCGCTTGAGTCTGCCGACAACAGGACAAATGGAAGAATAAAATAAAAAAAACACTCGCTTTGACTCGTCCGGCTTGAACATGTTTCCCAGCAAGATCCCAGTGTCAGGAACAAGTGTATGGTTCATTTTAAACCTCCTCAGTGCAGAGTGAGGAGTCTCCAAACAACACTGAACCAACCGTTGGCGTTGTGCTGAGACACGTGTGTGTGTGAATGAAACGCTTCTTCAGAGGCGCATTGACAGTTCTCTGAGTGTGATTCATGACTGTAACTCTTGTGTGATTCAGGCTTCAGGGCTCTTGTGAAATCTCCCGATCAGTCATAGAGAGGTTAATGACGAGCTCCAGTCGAGGACGGCATCATTCACACGTGTCAGATCAGTAGTGTGAGGATTGCTGGATTATCATGAGATGGTAATCGTTCTGTTGTTTTCAGTGAGAGATGTGAGTAAAGAGCTGCTGCACGCTTTGTGCGTCCTCATTGAGTGTTTTCAGGAGATGATGTTTAATAATATTTTAAAACTAATATGTAACACTTAACATAATGTGTGTTCAATAATGTATGGAGCGAAATCGAGTTCTTTCTAGTTCTCATAATGCCTGATTTCACTAGTAGATTTAAATAACAAAGTTCCTACGCAGTTTGGAATAATATGGATTTTGATTTGGAAAAGTATGGAATTTGATTCATCTGGATGGAGTATGTGGAAAAAAAAACTGAATATGGAAAAATATTTGTGTTTCCAGACACAAATATTGAATTCAGTTGCAAATGAGACATGCCACAGATCCATATTGCTCCACAAATGCAAATTCGTCAGATTGGCTAAACACTGCAAACAGATGGCAGCTATGTGGCTTTCAACTGCTTTTCATTATGAAAATGTGTAACCTTAAGAAGCTTCTCTCAAAAGCTAAAACGTGAAAAAGTGAAACCTCTGTGTGCGTGTTGCCCGGACGCAGAATCATGTTTGGATTTATTATAGTTCGTCATAGAGAAGATTCGCTTGCTGATTTAGTAGATCACACATGGCCTCGTTAAGGAACACATACTGAGACTTTAATTCAAGCAGACTTACACTATGAACATCGCTAAACTCCAACATACATGTTTGTTGGTGTTGTCAGATCATCAGCTTTTATGCAGTGCAAAGAGGTTTCCTCTTTTCAGGGAAAGTGCTATTATAATCATTTTCACCTTTTTTACTGTAATTAACTGTGTATCATATGTTGCATGTTCTCACCTATTTTTTCATGAAGTTTCTATACAAATTTTGGAATGATGGGCTTTGCCACGCCTATTTTCTAAATGACTCAGCTCAAGCTGTCTAAAGGCCAACGTTCAATTCTTGAGAATTGTGCCGCAGTGTTTTTATCAAGGTTGATCCAAAAACCTAGGACTAGTTCGCAAAAGTTGGTTTTTGAAATATTCTCCAATATTTAACGAACAATTTGATTGACAGCGGCGGTTCTTGAGGAAAAGTTGCTCAGAATGAGGAGCTCTACCATGCGGTATGAATGTCGTGGGTGTGTGCCAAAAACCTGTGGATCTGCCTGCTGTGAGCATGTAGCTGTATCTGGTTTCCAGGTCGGATGCTCTTGGACTGGAGTCCATCCTGATGTCTGTCGGGAACCCTGAGATGAGATCTGATGCTGTTGGTTCTTTGTCATAGACTGCAAAGCACTGCTGAGGAACAGGTAAGGGTTGTTGCGTTGTCTCTTTAATCTGGATAATATCATCACTCAGGCTTTTCAGTTGTGACATTAAATCGGACTTAGACGGTTTGGGCTGGAATTGTTGTTCAGGGACATGCTCATTTAGCTGCACAGCGTGAACAGTACCACTTTTCTCATATTTTTGTTTGTTTTGTCTTTCAGATTCATTAAAACAAGCGATATTGAGTTTTTCCAGCAACATCTGACAGGCAGGGTTGAAGGTAACTTTGGATGCGATCATTTTGCAATCCGGTCAAGACTGTGTGCAAAAACATATTCTGGACTAAAGCAGGATCATATTTTAACCCTAAGTCATCCTCCTGAGAAGCAAACTGAATTTTCTGTCTAAGATTAAGGGCTCGTATTGTTGGAGAATTTTATACATGAATATATGTTGGAGAATTTCATCTGTCTCATACATGAGTCCAGATGCATGATACTAAAGGAACTAGGCCTAAAATATGAGAGGCCCAAAAATTACAGGAAACAGAGAAAACAGGGTAAAGGGGACAAAATGATGGGAAACACTGAACCTGTCAAAAGTGTATGTGAGGATAGGAGTCGTCTGAGGACAGGACAGAAAAACTGGGTGAAAGGGTGTTTAAGGACAAGAGTGGAAAAGTACCCAAAAAGCCATATATGAAATCATATTTAATAAAGCGCTTGCGCATGGCCACCAATAGAAATTAGACATTAATACAGGTGTTTCTAATCGTGGTGAAGTGATAAGGAGGAGCAAAGAGAAAAAGATAACTATACGAATGTTAATTGGATACCAGAATGGACATTAAGTGACGTAAATTGAGGTATAAGACCCCAATGTAGACCATTGTAAAATCAGATGCTTAGCTACCATCTCACTTTGTTGAACTGCTCAATAAAGTTATTTCTCCTGAAGACCTGAAACTCCGACTCTGAAAGATTTCTTCTGAGACCTGAACCAGACATCGAAGACCTGAACCAAAGACTGAGAATTGGCCACAACAGTATTAGGAAGCTTTGTGGGGTTCCTATCCGTCTCAGCACTGGATGTGTCAGCTCTGCCTTTTCCTCAAGATAGCTCCGCAGTTGAAGCCCTGGTGTGAAGCTCTGATGACAGAATGTAGTATTTCCTGTTCTGGATAGCCCTTATTGAGTCCACTTTCTATCTACTGTGCCAGACTGGAGAATGAGAGACGATCCTTCTGTCCTGGGTCTCCTATTCGGCCAGAAATGGGAAAGTCTTTCTGCCATGCTGAGGTAACTTGTCTCTGTACTGTGTGTGGAGAATAAACCGGGCCATGGTCTACATATGTCTGTCTGTTTCCTGCATTCTGTGGTGTGGCGGGACTAATGTGCATGACAGAAAACAATTCAGCTGCACTTTTTCCACTTTCTGCCATTTCTCTCTGTACTGTGTTAACCTCTCCAGGTTTATTTTCCTCTCTCTCTGCCCCTGGTTCAGAAGCATTAACTGTGATTCCCATGAGCTGACTCACTTTATCATCAATTGTTAAAAGTTCAGCCATGCCGCCATCTTCTAAATCATCTAGCTCAGTTCTAAGAAGATAGTTACTGAGGCAAGTCACATTTGTCTCATCCTCTCGTGTTAGGTGAAAAGAGACACTGAGTTTTGTCAGCTAATGACGGGCCATTATTCAAAATTGGAAATTCTCTGAAATAAAAAATCTTTGGGAACTTTTGGGATATTGTAAGGACACAACTGCAGGAAATATATCACACTGTTCAAGTGATTTTTTTTTATTACAAAAAATCTTACATATTGTACCTTTAAAGCAGGCCGTCTGTGTTTCTTATATTGATGAACATAAAATAATTTTTTTAGGTTGAAATTGCATCTGTCTCTGAAAAAAAGTGATTGATTTGATGTTACTGTTATTTTGCTCAGATTTGTCAGGTTTGAGGTAAAGGAGGAGCAATGACTCAAGATGGGCTTTTAAATAACAATAAAACAAAAACAAAAACAAACAAAAACGTCCCCGTTGGGGAAAACAGACCGGCAAGGCACGACTGGACTGGAAACAGCAGGTCTTTCAACTCTGATAAAGTAGATGAAAGGATATCGAACTTTCCCTCAAAGCTGCCGCTCAATTTCGCTATTGCTTCCATAATGTCTGTGTTTGTCGGCACCGTTGCTTTAACGCTAGTTTGATTAGCATTAGCCGGCAGCTCCTAAACATTATCTGTACCTCCTGGCTCTTCAGTATTACATTTTTCAGTTTTCTTATGCTTTGTCGGCATTGTTCAGGGTGTTCAAAATCAACAACTTGTGATATTTAAGGGGCTACAACCTTTCATCATCTGTGTTTGTGTCATGTTTGGTGTGAGCACATGGCTTTGTTTTGTTTGTTTCTGTGTGCCATGTGCTCTGCTGTCTATTATCTTAGGCCCCGTTTACACGTACATGGTTATTTTGAGAAACTGAGACATTTTCCTTCGGTTGTGCCCCTCGTTTACACGCAAACGGAGAATTCGCCTCTGAAAACGATTCTTTCTAAAAACTCCGGCCAGAGTGGAGATTTAGGAAAACTCTGTTTGCACTTTTGCATGTAAACTGAGAAAAACTGAGTTTTAGGCAGTCGACGTCACAGTGTGCGACAGACCTTGCACTGCGTCAAAGGTGCGATCTATATTTCCGGGATTGTGATTGGCTAACATGGGCTTGAGCTTCTCGTTACACTGCCACCTACAGGTTTGGCATGCTCTTGACGGCATATACACAGGTTTGTGTAAATGAACATTTTTCTGAAAACGGAGAGGGTGAAATGTCCGTTTATGAAAATAACCGGCCACGTGTAAACGTAGCCTTAACCTAGCCCTTCTTGTTCCCTGATTATTGCTTTATTTGTCCCACCTGCTCTCCCTCTTTACCCTAATTTCCTCTCCTATTTATTCTCCTTGTGTTCTCAGTCCTGTATAATGTATCTGTCTTGTCCTGCTGTCTGTGGTTTCCCCTAAAGAGAATGGACTGCATTTTTATATAGCACTTTCACAGACCTATGGCCACCAAAGCGCTGTACATATAGCCTCACATTCACCCATTCATACACCGACGGCGGTGTCAGCCATGCAGCTGGGGCAGCTGGGGTTAGGTATCTTGTTCATGGACACCTCGACACTTGGTCAGGTGGAACCAGGGATTGAACCACCAACCTTCCGGGTTTGTAGACAACCTACATGAACCACTGAGCCACTGCCGCCAAACAAGAAGTTTTTGTTTTATTTTTCATTACAAATAAAAGCCCATTGTAACACTGCATCTTTGAGTCCTCGCTCCTCCTTTAACCCCGACACCTTCAGCAACACCCATTGATTATTTTGGAAAAGACATCCGTTGGTAAAATGTAATATTACTTTTTTCATTTGTTGAAGAGTGCAGGTTTATATGGTTGTATCAATTAATAAATGTGTTCCATTTCTAACAAAATTTTAATGTTTGATTGTAATCATAATGCAAAACCTGGTAACACTTTAGAATACTGTTCCTTCATTAATGAATAATTACACAGGAACACATGAGTAACACACTATTAACATTGTAGTAACTACTATTAACTAACAAGAAACTCTGATTAACGAATTAGTAAGTAATAGCGTTCAGTCGAATGTGGTAGTTCACTATTAGCTAATCAGTAACTACTATTTTTCATACCTCACTGAAGACTATAAGAACTACTATATACAGGTTCATAATTAATATTAATAATGCATAATATATAATAAGGTAATGGTAACTCATTAGTAATTAATCAAGTGTTATTACATCCTTCTAAAGATACTACTAATAATTTGGATCAGTATTCTAAAGTGAAAAACATGATAAATACCTAATATTGACTAAAGTCATTGTAAGTTTTAAGGCTTTTGTAAGGGTTTTGATAGTAATGACTCAAGTGTTACTACATCTTTCTAAAGGAACTACTAATTATTTGGATCAGTATTCTAAAGTGAAGATCATGGGAACACACTAGTAATGACTAAAGTGTTACCAAATCCATTGGAAGGAATTACTATTCAAAATCTTACAAAAATCTCAAAAGCTTACAATGACTTCAGTCAATATTAGGTAGTTATCATGTTTTTGACTTTAGATACTGATCCAAATAATTACTAGTTCCTTTAGAATGATGTAGTAATACTTGAGTCATTACTAGTGGGTTACCATTACCTTTTATTATAAATTATGCATTATTCATGTTAATTATGAACCTGTAGATAGTAGTTCTCTGAGAGGTATGAAAAAAATAGTAGTTATTGATTAGCTAATAATGAACTACTACATTCATCTGAGCGCTATTCTTTTTTTATATTTCTTTTTTCTGTATGACCATAAATGACGGAGTAATTTAAGTTTAAAGTGCTACAGTGTAAAAAAAATCCAGCAAAACGCGTGGGCGCGTTTGCCGACCTCAGAGGGTTAATCCGTGACACAATCAATTACAACAATGAACAACAACACAAGCAACTAGGAAGGAGAGGTTACTAGCACATCACTTCCACAAGACGTCTTTACCACGCCTTTCCCTGACTACAAGCAGAGCCTGTCAGGAGGCTTCACAACTCTTCCTCGCCTGTAGTGTACTGCCCAGTTGGCAGCGTCTGCTTAGCAACCCCTAGTTCTGTACGTGATGTTTGGGAGGAACTAGGATGATCCACAGACTTTGGCTCCTCAACACTTTCTGGCTCTATTATTTCTGTCCATTGATCATCACTAAGCCTGTGACGGGACTCGTTGGCGGCTGCTGTGCTCTTGCGAAGATGCTGAATGTTGCGGTGGTATTCTCTACTTCCACAGTCCACAACATAAGATCTTGGGGCACAGTGTGCTTTCACTACAACTCCAGGAGACCACTTGTGACTGCCAGGGTATGGTTGCACCCTTACCTCATCTCCTGGCTTCAATGCTGCACGAGGGCCACTTGCCCTCTTGCGGTCGTAGTAAAACTTCTGAATGGTTTTACTTTAGTCTAGTCGCCGTTTAACTTTGAGGGGGTCGTACGCCGCTGGTGTGAGCAACAGTCGAGCAGCAGGCAGGTTGTTACGGCACCGTCTGCCCATGAGCAGTTGAGCTGGTGATAGGCCTACTGACTCTATTGGCGTTGTTCTGTAGTCAAGCAGCGCAAGGTGTTTATCTGTAGCCTTAGACCAAAGTTTCTTAATAGTCTGGACTGCACGCTCTGCCTCACCGTTTGAGTGTGGCATGTGTGGGGACGATGTCTTGTGCATGATTCCATAACTTTGGCAGAAATCCTTGAATGCATCCGCTGCATATTGTGGACCATTGTCGGTTCGAAGGATGGTGGGGATGCCATGTCTGCTGAACTGAGCCTTCAACGTTTCAACGTTTCTATGACGGCACGACTGTGTAAGTCTTTCAACTTATCTACCTGAATGAATTTAGAGTAGTAGTCCACCAGCAAAATGTAACTCAAAAAGGTCTGAAGCTACTTCTTTGAATGGAAGATCAGGTGTTTCTGTTGGTTTGAGTGGTTGTCTAGCCAGCCGGTTCTGAAAGTCTGCACACTTGCCGCAGTTCTTCACCATTTGCGCGATTTCAGAACTCATACCTGGCCAGTACAGGACCTCACGAGCTCTCTGCTTACCCTTTACTATTCCTAAGTGAGACTGGTGTATAAGCTTCAACATGTGTTCTCGCATGGAAGGAGGTACCACTATACGCAGGCCTTTATAGACAACACCATCTGAAACGACAAGCTGACTTCGAGAGTCCCAATATGGTTGTAGTGCATTAGGCACATCACGCCTGTGGTCTGGCCAGCCTTGTTTCTGCTCACTGACTAAAAAAAAATTGAGCATGGAGATACATTCGAAGCCCTCCATCTCTGGCTTGTTCTCTGACAGCTGAGCTCTAGACAGTCTGTCAGGCAGTTCCATGTCCTTTCCTCGTCTGTACATAACAGTTAGATCATACCACTGCAAGCGGAGATGCATTCTCTGTATGCGCATTGGGGTAGAGAGCAGTGGCTTTCTGAAAATGTCTTCCAGAGGCTTATGGTCATTGAACACTGTGACGTGGTTTCCAAATATGTAGTTATGGAACTTGACACAAGCATGAACTATTGAGAGCATCTCTTTCTCAATTTGTCAGTGACCTGGATGAGAAACAGTGTTAATTTTGACAGCAAATTTTGATTTAGTTTTAGTCATAGTCTTTTGACTAAAATGCCATTTAGTTTTAGTCATATTTTAGTCATCTGAGTTGTTTTAGTTTTAGTCTAGTTTTAGTCGACGAAATACAATAAGATTTTAGTCGACTAAATCTACAGTAGATTTAGTCGACTAAAATATAATGGGTTTCAATTTAAATGCATTTATTTAGAATTTCTCTAAAATATCCAAACCCATATACTCCCGGAGAAAACATATATTAACCTGCTAATATATTTAAAGTTTGAACGTGCAATACAGATACAGATTAAACTACTGTAACTTAAAAAAATATCTTAAAATTAAATAAAACCACTTTTCCTAAAGTAGACGACAGTCTTTTTTTCAATGAATGATATGAATTCTTTATAACTACTTGCATAGCCCTATCATTCTCTATTCTTTCAAGCAGACATATTTATTTGTATGAATTAAATATAATTAATCCTTATTAAAGCTATTAACGAGCAGTGTATGCTTTTCTCTTTTTCTTTTGTTGCTTGATCAATATTAAGGAAGGACACAGACCGCATTGTTTATTACCCACTGTCACTTTAAGACATCGGATCATGTCGAATGACATGCAGATCCAATGCACTGATGCACATAGATACACTCACAACTGTTTAAGACATAATCTACATAATTTACGTGAATACTCTCCAAAACAGACATTTAGACATAATATTTGTGTGTATTTGTCCATTCAGACACGAAAGAGAGCTCAATTCTGTACTCGCGCGCTGTATGATGTGAATGGCTGCACGCTTCGGGTCGGGTGTGTGCGCAGAAAACCGTACCGAATAGAGTTTTTTTTCGTCGTCACTCTTATTCAGATCTTCTTGTCTGCTCTACTCATTCTCCCAGACGTTTACATGTTTTAACGTTTTATGAGACATGCAGCGCATGCCAACTTGTGTGCCGCTGGGTAGATCACATCACAGTACAAATGTGCGCATCTACCACAAATGCAGGACATCAGACTGGATTGCTTCCCAAATCGTCACTATCTAACATTTTCGTCTAGTTTTTATTCGTTGACGAAAATGTCAATAGATTTTCATCATAGTTTTTGTCATTCAAAACTAGTTTTAATTTAGTTATCGTCTCGGTTTCGCTTGTGAAAAAATGTCGTTGACGAAAATAATGACGAAAATTATTCGTCAACGAAATTAACACTGATGAGAAAGCAACTGGATGACTGTCTTGCAGTAGGACAGCACCGAGGCTGTTGCTGCTGGCATCACAGAAAATCTCAACAGGCTTGGACGGATCAAAAAAACGTAGCACAGGGGACTTCGTGCATAAGTCCTTGAGTTTGTCAAAGGCTTGCTGTTGTGCTGGTTGCCACGCAAATTCAATGTCAGCTTTCAGGAGCTGTCTCATTGGAGCGCCAACTTCACTGAGGTTTGGCAGGAATTTTGACAGGTAGGTGATGAACCCCAGGAAACAACGGACACCATCCCTGTCTGCTGGTTTTGGCATAGACTTGACAGCTTCTATCTTCGCGGGGTCTGCCCTCAGACCATCTGATGTTATTAGGTGTCCCACATAGGGCACAGAAGATTGCTTGATGTGGCATTTGTCGAAGTTGAGACTCAGATTATAGCTTGTTGCTCTCTGAATTACTTTGTGAAGGATCTCATCATGGTCCTTTGCTGAAGGTGCTGCAATGAGAATGTCGTCCATGACACTGATTGCACCACTGATGCCCTCAAGCATCTCATCCATAATGCGCTGGAAAATTTCCGGTGCGCATTTCAGACCAAAAGGAAGTCTAAGCCACCTAAACCTACCAAATGGCGTGTTAAAGGTTGTCAGAAGTGATGATGCTTCATCTAGTTCTATTTGCAGGAAGCCAGATTTAGCATCCAAAACTGAAAATACTTTAGCACCAGGCATTGCAGAGACAACCTCTTTGATGGTGTGCATTGGGAAATGTTCTCTCTTTATGACTTTATTTAAGTCACTCAGGTCAATGCAGATCCTTATCTTGCCATTACGTACAGCTGCTACCATCGAACTCACCCACTCGGTTGGTTGACTTTTGTGATGTGTCCATCTTTAACCATCTCTTGTAGCTTCTCTATTACTTTTTTTCTCAGTGCAGCTGGTTGTCGGCGGACAGGATGGACCACACCTTTTGCATCAGGATCAATTTTAATTGTGTATTTGCCCGGCAAAGTTCCAGTAGTGTGAGTCAGCTCTGGATAATTCTCTAGCCCATTTGGAACATTTTGTTTTGCTGTCATTTGACCAGAATGAAACTTTTTATTTTCTTTCCTAGCAGCTTGCAGTGCATCAAGCTGCATTACTAAACCTAAGGCTTCTGATGTTGAACCACTGAGCACATTTTCTTGAGAAATGTCCACGATCTCGAATTCCGCTGCTATCTCAGTATTCTTTTTGTAACTGACCAGAAGGTCAACTGCAGCTATTGGCTTTAGCTTGTGATTAGAGTAGGACTTTAGCACTCGATTAGAGCATTTAAGCTCACCATCATGCGGAAGTGTCTGATAATTGTTTAAAGTCAAGAGTGTTACATTTTGCACCAGTATCAATTCTGAATGGTACTTTTTGAGACAGAATTTCAATATCTGCCGTCCACTTATCATCACTCTGCTCTTCTGTTTGTGTGACATTTATGCTCAGCATCTCCTCATCTTCTGTTTCTGATTGCAGCTGCTCACTGTCTGTGATAACTGATCTCTTGCGACATACTGCCACCCAGTAGTTTGGTTTGTGACAGTATGAACAGACAGAGCCTTTTGCTGGACATCTTCCTTGATTCCACTTACGTTGTGGGTCTTTGCCACAACTTGAACAGTTTTTTGGTCGGTTTACATGTGTCACAGGTTGGGGTGGAGCACCAGCGGGCCGCCCACCCCTTCGCTTGCGTGCCGCCCCTGAGGAGCTGACCGTGGACACGAAGGAGACAGACACAGAATTCAAAATAAATATACTCTTTATTAAATAATAAAAACAAAATCTTAAAAAGTCTCTTCAACATTCTCTTCTTTTGGAGAGCAGGTTCTTCACTGGACTCAGAGAGTGGAGGAAACGTATATCTCACAGCACTAGCAGGTTCTTCTCACAGCACTAGCGGGCTCGTCACTGGACTCGGAGAGTGGAGGAAACATATAACTCACAGCATTAGCAGGCTCTTCACTAGCATTAGCCGGCCCTTCCAGCATTAGCAGGCTCTTCTGGACTCAGACAGAGAGTGGGGGACACGTGCGACTCACAGCATTAGCAGGCTCTTCACTAGCCCCAAACAGAGAGTGGAGAATACGTACAACTCACAGCATTAGCAGGCTCTTCACTAGCAGTAGCAGGCCCTTCCAGCATTAGCAGGCTCTTCCAGCATTAGCAGGCTCTTCATTGGACTCAGGCAGAGAGTGGAGGATACGTGTAACTCACAGCATTAGCAGGCTCTTCACTAGCATTAGCCGGCCCTTCCAGCATTAGCAGGCTCTTCTGGACTCAGACAGAGAGTGGGGGACACGTGCGACTCACAGCATTAGCAGGCTCTTCACTAGCAGTAGCAGGCCCTTCCAGCATTAGCAGGCTCTTCCAGCATTAGCAGGCTCTTCATTGGACTCAGGCAGAGAGTGGGGGATACGTGTAACTCACAGCATTAGCAGGCTCTTCACTAGCATTAGCAGGCCCTTTCAGTATTAGCAGGCTCTTCACTAGCCCCAAACAGAGAGTGGAGAATACGTACAACTCACAGCATTAGCAGGCTCTTCACTAGCAGTAGCAGGCCCTTCCAGCATTAGCAGGCTCTTCCAGCATTAGCAGGCTCTTCATTGGACTCAGGCAGAGAGTGGAGGATACGTGTAACTCACAGCATTAGCAGGCTCTTCACTAGCATTAGCCGGCCCTTCCAGCATTAGCAGGCTCTTCTGGACTCAGACAGAGAGTGGGGGACACGTGCGACTCACAGCATTAGCAGGCTCTTCACTAGCAGTAGCAGGCTCTTCCAGCATTAGCAGGCTCTTCATTGGACTCAGGCAGAGAGTGGGGGATACGTGTAACTCACAGCATTAGCAGGCTCTTCACTAGCATTAGCAGGCCCTTTCAGTATTAGCAGGCTCTTCACTAGCCCCAGACAGAGAGTGGATAATACGTATAACTCACAGCATTAGCAGGCTCTTCACTAGCATTAGCAGGCCCTTCCAGCATTAGCAGGCTCTTCCAGCATTAGCAGGCTCTTCACTAGCCTCAGGCAGAGAGTGGAGAATACGTATAACTCACAGCATTAGCAGGCTCTTCACTAGCAGTAGCAGGCCCTCCCAGCATTAGCAGGCCCTTCAAGCATTAGCAGGCTCTTCATTGAACTCAGGCAGAGAGAGGAGAATATGTATAACTCACAGCATTAGCAGGCTCTTCACTAGCAGTAGCAGGCTCTTCCAGCATTAGCAGGCTCTTCATTGAACTCAGGCAGAGAGAGGAGAATATGTATAACTCACAGCATTAGCCGGCTCTTCACTGGACTCAGGCAGAGAGAGGAATGGATACGTGTAACTCACAGCGTTAGCAGGTTCTTCACTGGACTCAGGCAGAGAGAGGAATGGATACGTGTAACTCACAGCGTTAGCAGGTTCTTCACTGGACTCAGGCAGAGAGAGGAATGGACAGCTGTGACTGCGAGTGAACAGCAAAAATAATTCCCACACTCACATTTCCACCACACGCTGTAAGGTTCCACTCGTGCTCATTTCCACAATAAAACTGCAATTCGACAGACTCATGGTGCACCCAAAGCTTCCGCCCGCAATCCAGCCGAAGTTTTCTTTGTCTCTCTCTTGCTCTCTCTCTCGTGGCCTCCCTCCGCATCAGCGGCCACGGCCGCTCACGCGCTGCGTGCCTCACATCTCCTCGTCCCTCCTGCGCCCCTTCCTCACTGCCAAAGTGTCCTTTTATTAGCCACCTTCCTCCTCCATGTCCCAATCACCATTCTGTATCCTCCCCTCTCACACCTGCCGCGAGTTTTCCTCATCAAGCCTCGCCCGCCGCCATGACACTCACGTGAGAAACCGGAACCGTCCTGGTGTCACCGCGGAAGCACTCCCCGGGGGAAACACGTTCTAAAAAAAAAGGTTCCCGCCTTCGTCACCTCGTGACACATGCATTTCTTTTTGCACATATTTTGTCTGATTTTTCTGATAGGTTTTCTTTTTTGCAGTTTAGTATTTCGTTTTCACCTTTACTGCTTGCACTTGGGATTCTTCTTTTCTGACTATTTTAATTTGCTTCTTTGACAGTTCAAATTGCTGGGCGATTTCAATTGCTTTTGGTAGTGTTAAAACTTCCCCTTTGTCCAACAGTCTCTCTTGGACGCGCTTTTCTTTGCTATTATCGCATCGATCAACATATCATCTGGATCAGCATACTCGCAGTCGATGAGCAGGAGTCTCAAATCCTTTACAAAGTGATCAAAACTTTCAGTCACTCCTTGCTTTCTTTGTTTATAGCGATGTCTGGCTATTCTCTTGTTTTTTCTCGGCCTTACATAGTTGGCAAATTTATCCAGATCTCTGGACGGGTCATCTTTCTCACCTTCGCCCCAGTGCAGAGTTTTATATATCTCTCTGCCTTGCTCGCCGATCCACGTGCCCTGCCAGCCTGCACGTTGCTTCGCTGTTTGCTCTGATAGCGGGCCGTCAAAAATGAATGTGACATGGCTCCGAAATCTTTCGAACTCTTGATACAAATCAGGAGCATCCCAGTCGATCTTTGGGTGATCAAACTGTGATAATGTCATACTTGACCTATCTGTTCCTGACAGACTTCTGACACCATGTAAAATAATGCGACTGACACAGAACTTCAGTACCGAGCCATGCTCACTGTTCTTTTTACTAAGAACTGATGTGCACATACAAAGTAGGAGGATTCGTAACAACAAATACGGAGGCTGAGGCACCCCTTAAATAAACATTGCCACAATGACAATACATTACACACTCCAGAGCTCCGTCCACGAGGAAGTTATATGCCTTGAAGTAGAGATTATTTACTTCTTGGTGCGGAGAACACCAGTTGGACCCGGTTAACTGCCCGGTGGGTGCAGTGCTGGAGTTCCTGCAGGAGTGATTCTCCGCAGGGTTATGACCGAATGTGCGCTCTGATTTCACACGGACGGTCACTTGCTCGCATGGCGACGTGGGTTTCGACGCAGCTTGAGTTCCCTTGAAGGGGAACATCTCGGTTACGTATGTAACCCTAGTTCCTTTAACTATATAACATTATATAACTATATAACATTATTTAACACTTTCAGGTTATGTTTTAATGTTGATAACATGTCCCACAATTGTCCCACACAAACTTATAATCGTCCCACATTTGATTTGTTTGATGGTGGTCACCCTACTCTGCGGCTACCATCACTGTGAGCCCTAACAGGACCAACATCAGACTTGGCCTGAGACAAGTCGCCACTGATTCCCTGGACTGTCTGGACTGGATAGTTAGGGAAGTCAAGGAGAAGGGCCTGAACATGTCACCGTTAATTATATATTGCCGGACATTAAAAATAGATGGGCGAGTGTTCTGCCATCTGAAGGCTGTACTCGAAGAGGATGCCTGGGTATCTGGAGAACAAGAGCATAAGGGTGACAATCTAATAACAGGAATGTTCCACAGCCAGACACTCCCTGTCAACAAAAGCAGAGTGCTATCATCATTCTCTGGAGAGGGCAGTTGCAGAGTAGTTGTGGCCACAACTGCTCTTGGGTTGGGTATGAACTTTCCTAAAGTGTCACATGTTATCATGTATGGGGTACCTGATGATGTGGAGGCCATGCTCCAGCAGGTTGGCAGGGATGGCACACAGGCACATGCTGTTGTCTATGCCAACAAACAGCACCCACAAACTTCTGAGGCAGTATGGAGAGTTATTGAACAAAGAAGAAATGGCTGCTTTCGACATGCCCTTTACTCTAACTTTGAAAATGATACAAAAAGTGTGGAACCTGGACATCATTGTTGTACATACTGTCACTCTGTCTGTAAGTGTAACTCTGCAGGTTGTGCAGTGCCACTACCCAACTTTGAAGAGTTACAAGAGATTTCTTCACCTGATCAAAAAGTTACCTCAGAGGACCAAGAGCTAATTAGAGATCTTTTGCAGAAATACAGGGAAAGTCTGGTTATAGAAAACACACAGTGGTACACTAGTGCCACAGCTTGCACAGAATAAACTGAGCTTATTGATTCAGTTGTTGAACATTGCAGTGTAGGGACGTGCACAGTGGGGTTGCTCAAGTTGCCCGGGCAACTGCCCATATGCCCTTCTCGACTCACGTTGCCCTTCCGAGGGGAAAATTTTTTAATAAATAAAAAGTACAATGGATGCAGAATTTCATGTAGGTCTAGATAAAAAAAAAATCGCAAAGCCTCATTAACTTCCATTCGGGCACCGAAAGTGAAAGTCAGTAGGGGAAGGGCAAACTCTGTTTACGTGGCTGCAGTGCTGCACGCGACCGGCACCTGAGCTGAGTCTGCATGAGCGGCCCTAGAAGGAGATTGTCGCGGTTGTCGGGTGAGACGACTCAACGTTGTCAGAAAAGGTGAGTTTGTGATGTATAACAAACGAACGATCATCATCAGGGTTCCTGACTGCGACCATTTTTTGAGAATGTGCGAGTTAAAATTTTATGTGGTTGCATTTGTGCGAGTGCATGGTCTTGTGCTACGTGCTCAGTTAAATTCACGCATGAATTTTCCTGCATTGAACTTGTTTAAGCGCCCGCCAAAGTGAATTTTTGTCCCGCCAAAGTCTTATTTGATCGGTGAGTAATGTAGATGAACTGCTACGCTTGTGACAGGGCGCATGTTTAACTGAAAGAACGAGCAGAGCTCTCTTCGAAGCCAGGCGAAAGTGTAAACAAGACTTCACCGTTTCCAAACTAAGCGCTGTCTTGCTCTCTCTCCCTCGCACATATTAATCAAAATAAATCGACACGGTGGTAAAAGGTCGGAAGACCAAAAGTTTCATGTGGAGCATTCAGAGATTTTTTTTTTCCTGAATTACCGCTGGGTGTGAATTGTGCTAAATAAGTTGCCTTATCTTCTCTGAAAAGCGTTCCGGACATTCAGCTGACATAAAACATAAAACTTTAATTAAACGAAAAAAAACTATCTAGTGATGAAATGTTTTCTGTGTTGACACAAATCTTGGATGTGTCCATGTCCTAACTGCTGGGATAATCACACAACGAGCATGATGCTAAAACAACTGATCTTTCCAACAGTGAACTCAGGAGACGTCTGAATCGGTGTATAACTAATCAGTAACACTTTACAATAAGGTTCTATTTATTACATAAATTACATAAAAAGTACATTTTGCTTACTCAAGCTTTAAAATAAATAAAACCACTTGTTTTTTTGAAAAGCATATGACTACATTTTTCCACACAGTGCTATCAAGAAGAATCGTTAAAGAATCGGATCGATAATCAGAATCGTCAGTGGCATTATTATTGATAAAATCTGTGTTATTATTAGTAGTAGTTAAGGTGATTGAGTGCTGTATTTAATTGTTTTACTTCTTTATGTATATATATATTTTTTTCTTATATCTATATATATCTACCCTTTTTTCAGGTCAGAGCAACTGCCCCTCAAAATTCCTGTGCACGTCCCTGTTGCAGTGCAATATTTGATCATAAATACATCATGCATAATCTCCCTGTATTCAAAAAACAACACTGGCATGAAATTCTAAGGATTATGTATGAGGTATTTGGAGATTTTCAGTTCTGTGAGTCTGCTGAGCTTCATGATGACTCTTTGATGCCAGCTATGGATTTCATGGGCTACTTTGATGAGGAGGATTGGGAGCATGACCAGAAGCTATCAACATGTAGCAGCTCTGAATCTGGCGTTTCTTTACTTAAGAGCTCAGACTAACTGTTGAAACAATGTTAATAATTGTCAGCATTGACAATAAAAATCTTTACACCTATTATGACTGTGTGAAAATATTGTGTCCTCTGTGTTGAAATTACTTTAGAATGAGTGTTTTCTCACTGCCAATCAACATATCTTTTTAATATAGACAATGTACAAAAACAGCAGAATAACTTAAAAAAAAGATTTTAAGAACAACCATTGTTGTTGATAAATGCAAATAAAAAGACAGTGTCAGTGTCCATCCTACACTATATGATGTTTAAATTGGTACATTCCGCCAGTCTTTAATTTTAGCCCTTGTGGTAGATTTTTCCCTAAACCTAACTATCTGGAGCGTCTCCAAATCGACACCCAATTTATCTTAATATCTGTGCCGTCTCCAAATCGACACCCAATTCCTTAAACTGGGGCGTCTACTAATCGACACCCAATACCTTAAACTGGGCGTCTACTAATCGACACCCAATACCTTAAACTGGGCGTCATTCCTGCAAGAAAAACAAATGTTAGTTGATTAATTCAACTTTATCAATTAAAAAATCCATCACACTCTCATTCAATTCCAAATCTCTCTGTAATTAAGCTTTGCCAAGAGGTTTTTCCTGAAGCCAGGGAATGCGGCAAATTCCCGGCCTGGCTGGTGCTTAAATAGTTCAACTTCCTTGATAATGTCCACCAGGGCAAGTATGAGATTATCGAGCTTAACATGATGATCACCAGTTTGCCCTGACACCTGAAGTTCTACGTCTGTGACGTACAGAAGATAGCAGTTCTAAGAATGGATGGATGGATAGATTGTATTTCATTCTTAGCTAAAATACAGTATTTAATAATAAATAAAATGTATCTGTCATTTAAGGTGTTTGCAAATGTAATGTCTGTTCTTTAATTGTTTGATATGAAATAATTAAGATATTTTCATTTAAGGGGACCTGTCCATCTTTAAACATCTCGAGAGAAGCAATCAAACATCATCAATCAAGAGCAGCTGTGTGAGCATCAGAAGATGTCTTCAACACAACAATTTCTAATTTTTTTTTAAAAATGGACTGTCCAAAACTGCTGTTTTCAGTCTTTTGTTAGTTCCATTGGAGGGGCTTTTTGATGTCCAATTTTCATGCCCATGCAATGTTGAGCTGAATGCAAACGTATCAAACTGGTTCTACCAGAAAGACTCGGGAGAATAGATATAGTAACAAGCGTACATTTATTAGTGATCCAGCAGCAATATGTACAATAAGTATTTGGCGTAGGCCCCATCCGTAACTCGCGATCTGAGGGTACGGATTCAGCATTTCCTGCCTGAAGATGAAGACAGCGGCGCAGCCGACCCCCAGTGAGAAATTGGAAGGGACCATCCTGGTGGTGGTGGGGAGGTTGGAGGGGAAGGGACCATCCTGCGGTGATGGAGGAACCATCTTGGTGGTGGTGGGGTGGATGGTGGTGAGTGGAAGCGTTCAGCATCTGCGAACTCAGACAAGTGTAAGTACAGGTCCTTTATACTTCTAGTATTAGAACATGATTGGATAGATGAGAAGGTAATAAGTGACGCAACAATTGAGTCTTCCCGGCAGAACTTACGCTAAAGCTTCCATTTCTACCAGAAAGACTCGGGAGAATAGATATAGTAACAAGCGTACATTTATTAGTGATCCAGCAGCAATATGTACAATAAGTATTTGGCGTAGGCCCCATCCGTAACTCGCGATCTGAGGGTACGGATTCAGCATTTCCTGCCTGAAGATGAAGGCAGCGGCGCAGCCGACCCCCAACATTAGGTGGAAGATGATTCCACTGGAACGGAGCACACCCCCAAAGATGGAAAGAAATATACCCGCCGCCGTTTAACGTGTAGTACCTAAATATAAAAAGAAAAAGAAAAAGATCAAGCAGCGAGATAGACGTGGCACCATATGTATCATCGAGGATGGTAAATCTATGAATATAAACTGGAGGTATACTTTTATGCAATATACTTCCTGCTGCTGTAATTATGCTATATATTAATGCTTTAACTTTTTCTTTTAAAATACGCATGTACTAGGCCACGCTGGGCCACACACAGACAAGGCCGCGCTGAGCCACGATAGACGAGGCCGCGCTGAGCCTTACATAGAGGGGGCCGCGCTGAGCCACACATAGACAAGGCCACGCTGAGCCACACATAGACGAGGCCACGCTGAGCCACACATAGACGAGGCCACGCTGAGCCACAAATGACGAGGCCACGCTGAGCCACACATAGACGAGGCCACGCTGAGCCACAAGTGACGAGGCCACGCTGAGCCACACATAGACGAGGCCACGCTGAGCCACACATAGACGAGGCCACGCTGAGCCACAAATGACGAGGCCACGCTGAGCCACACATAGACGAGGCCACGCTGAGCCTTACATAGAGGGGGCCGCGCTGAGCCACACATAGACAAGGCCACGCTGAGCCACAAATGACGAGGCCACGCTGAGCCACACATAGACGAGGCCACGCTGAGCCTTACATAGAGGGGGCCACGCTGAGCCACACATAGACGAGGCCACGCTGAGCCACAAATGACGAGGCCACGCTGAGCCACACATAGACGAGGCCACGCTGAGCCACAAGTGACGAGGCCACGCTGAGCCACACATAGACGAGGCCACGCTGAGCCACACATAGACGAGGCCACGCTGAGCCACAAATGACGAGGCCACGCTGAGCCACACATAGACGAGGCCGCGCTGAGCCTTACATAGAGGGGGCCGCGCTGAGCCACACATAGACAAGGCCACGCTGAGCCACACATAGACGAGGCCACGCTGAGCCACACATAGACGAGGCCACGCTGAGCCACACATAGACGAGGCCACGCTGAGCCACAAATGACGAGGCCGCGCTGAGCCTTACATAGAGGGGGCCGCGCTGAGCCACACATAGACAAGGCCACGCTGAGCCACACATAGACGAGGCCACGCTGAGCCACACATAGACGAGGCCACGCTGAGCCACACATAGACGAGGCCACGCTGAGCCACAAATGACGAGGCCGCGCTGAGCCACACATAGACGAGGCCGCGCTGAGCCTTACATAGAGGGGGCCGCGCTGAGCCACACATAGACAAGGCCACGCTGAGCCACACATAGACGAGGCCACGCTGAGCCACACATAGACGAGGCCACGCTGAGCCACAAATGACGAGGCCACGCTGAGCCACACATAGACGAGGCCACGCTGAGCCACAAGTGACGAAGCCACGCTGAGCCACACATAGACGAGGCCACGCTGAGCCACACATAGACGAGGCCACGCTGAGCCACAAATGACGAGGCCACGCTGAGCCACACATAGACGAGGCCGCGCTGAGCCTTACATAGAGGGGGCCGCGCTGAGCCACACATAGACAAGGCCACGCTGAGCCACACATAGACGAGGCCACGCTGAGCCACACATAGACGAGGCCACGCTGAGCCACAAATGACGAGGCCACGCTGAGCCACACATAGACGAGGCCACGCTGAGCCACAAGTGACGAAGCCACGCTGAGCCACACATAGACGAGGCCACGCTGAGCCACACATAGACGAGGCCACGCTGAGCCACAAATGACGAGGCCACGCTGAGCCACACATAGACGAGGCCACGCTGAGCCACACATAGACGAGGCCACGCTGAGCCACACATAGACGAGGCCACGCTGAGCCACAAGTGACGAGGCCACGCTGAGCCACACATAGACGAGGCCACGCTGAGCCACAAATGACGAGGCCACGCTGAGCCACACATAGACAAGGCCACGCTGAGCCACAAGGCTGCTAATGCCACACATAGCAAAAGCTCCTATCATGGCAACTAAGCCATAGTGCGAGTTATACTACTGAACTATCAACAGATAGATAAAGCATAGCACCACCACCAGAAGTTGCATAGAGATTTACCTGGATCGTTACTGCAGAGCTTGCTGAGCTTCAAGAATGATCTTGAGATCAGGTCTTACGTAAGACTCGAATGCAGAAGAAGACCATCTACCCAAGATCTTGATAGCAGCTGTAGAAATGCCACGTTCGGCTGCTGAGGTAGCTGCTCCAATCCTGAATGAGTGTCCAGTGTACAGGGAAGGGGATAGACTACAGTTTTTAAGAACAGAAACTAAATGAGATCTGAACCAGCCTTTGGAAAGAGGAGCTCCGTTAGGAAGTGAGAATAGGGGTGAGTGATCTGAGGATCTAGGGCGGATTTTGAGAAATCTAATCATAGATGAGAAGGGGCAAAAATTATTGCTAATTTTAGAAATTGTTATAGAGACACCAGAGCCTAGAGAGTCATTTTTAGAGTACTTAAGAAAAAGAGTAAAGAAGTTAGGTGAGAATTTTAAGTCGGAGATAGAAAGACCGCGGACGGGATCAAATTGTTTAGATGCTGAAGTGAATTCGCCTGGGCGCATAAATCCATAGAAAGCAGTTAAAAACGCAGCTTCTAGCAAAATATTGGAGTATGTGGAAAAAAGGCCATTGCGTAGTGAAAGGATCAATCTTTGCAATAAAGGCAAAGAAAGAGGCAACCTTTTATCAGGGGAATTCGTAGAGGATTTAGCTATGCCTTTGAGCAGTAATCGAACAGAAGAATCAGTGAAAAGGCTTGGAAAATCGGGATTAAAATATTTTGCATAAAATTGAATGCCAGCGAGCAATCTGCGGATGGAGGAAATTTTAAGATTACGATTTTCGAAATTGAAAACGAGAAAAGAGCAAACGGTTGTAATCAGGATAGGAAATAAAGGGATCTGAAAGGAGAAGCAAAACATTAAAAAAGAAGACCAGGCGGAAGTGTAAGCTTTAAATGTAGAAGGAGCTACTCCTTTAGACATGTAAAGTCTAGCAGATCTTTGCAAATCGTCTAATTTAGCATAGTTGCTGATAGGGGAGGGCAGGGTGTTGGTTCCGTATTGGCTGAAGGGCAAAGCCGTCTGAACGTCTGAAAACGAAGCGGGAAAGCGCGTCAGCAATAACATTACAGTGCCCGGGTATGTGGGCAGCCTTAATAATGAAATTGAAAGTGACTGATTGCCAGATTAAGCGTCTCAAAAAAGGCATGATCGTTTGGCACGATGATCTGCCTTTATTGATTATGGCTACTGTGGCTTCATTATCGCAAAACAGCAAGATGCGTTTCCTTGACCACGCTGAGCCCCAGATTACGCTGGCTAAGACTAAAGGATAAAGCTCGTAGAGCGCAGAAGACACGGAGCCTGATTTTGTCTTTGGAAATTCGTTTGGCCATTTCTCGGCGAACCACTGCCCTTGAAAAAAAAACCACCGAAACCAATAGATGGGGCGGCATCAGTAAATAGATGAAGGTCTGCGGACGATTCGAAAGCATCATTGTAAAAGAAAGAAATGCCGTTCCAATCATTAAGCAACTGAGTCCAAAATTTGATGTCGGACAAACATCCATCGTCTATTTGGATCGGATCACTTAATTTTTGGACAGAATGAGCCAGAGTTAACAGCCGAGAAATAAAGGCTCTGCCTTGTGGTATAATGCTCATGGCAAAATTGAGGTGACCGAGCAGAGAGAGCATATCTCGTTTCGAAACGCTGCGTAGAGAGGAAAAAGATTCCAGAAACGACCTGATCCTTAGAAGTTTCTCTTGTGGAAAGGAAGCGTGCATTTTGACCGTGTCGAGATGAATGCCTAAGAATTCTAACGAAGTAGAGGGGCCCAAAGTTTTTTCAGCAGAGAGGGGAACGCCGACGTCACAAAAAATTTGTTTAAGAATATTGAGTATGGAAGATTGGGAAGATGGAAAGTCGACTAGCAAAAAATCATCTAGTAAATGCAAAACGAAAGGGAGCTTACAGACGTTCAGCAGAATCCAACACAGAGCTTCGGAGAGACTGTTAAAAATATGCGGGCTACTTCTACAACCGAATGTAAGCCTCACAGCGAAGTAGAAGTTTGAATTCCATTTAACTCCGAAATACGGCCAGTCAGAGGGGTGAATTGGCATAGTTTTAAAGGCGTCGGTAATGTCAGCTTTGGCTAACCAGGCACCTTGGCCAGCAACTTTGATTAACTGGATAGCATTATCCACGGTAGCGTAATGAAGAGAAAAAGGTGTTAGGGGAATGCATTCGTTAACGCTTGCTATATTGGAGGAATGAGGAGAAGACATGTCAAAGATAAGACGTTTTTTACCAGAATATTTGCGAGTAGCAATGCCGATAGAATTTATCCGAAAAGGAGAAAATGGAGGAGAAGTGAAAGGACCAATAACATATCCTTTATTGACTTCTTTGTCTAGAAGAGCTGAAACCGTATCAGGTTCGTTTCTGGCAGATTGCAAATTTTTAGCAACGAAAGAGGCAGAAAGATGAGAAAGGATGCCCACCCGAAACCCTTGGGACAAACCGGTGATTAAATAATCAACGAATAGTGGATCGGGGTGGGAAGAGAGGTAGCTTGAAAGATTAGGAATATTGATAGGAGTAGACGGGTGTTTATTTAGAATTTTCTCAGATTTGGGGCTTTCCCTCGGGGAGCAGGTTTGTACCGGCGTGGACAGACAGATTTCGGGTGTGGATCCTTGCAGACACTACAAATATAAGCAAATTTGCAATTAGGAAAAGAACAAACGGCCTCGTTGAATTGAATGCAAAGAGGTACGCCATTAAGTTCAGCGACAGGTAGGCGACCTCTGGAGTTTGAAGAAAATCTTACATTTTCAGGACCGTGGACAGCGGCTGGGTCATTACTAGCAAAAGCTTTCGGGCAAAATGAAGCCTTGTGGCCGTGAGCGCTACAAATGGCACAAGCTAAGCTTTTTTGGCCTCCGAAATGGCGGATGAGCAGTTCAGTATCAGTGACTGACCAGTCTAGCCTTGAATTAAAAAGTGAGATGAAGGAGGCAGATTTGGCGGAAAAGGACTTGTGGTATTCATAAAATAAAGTACCCCCGTATCTTTGACTGAAGTCCGCCATCATAGCTAGATAAAGATCTAACTCTTCCCTTCTGTCGGGGTAAACTTGGCACAAAATGTCTCGTTAAATACTGAAAGCAATTACAAATTCACCGAACGAAAGATTACGTTGTAATCGGGGGTCGGAAGTTTTTAGGAGTACTGCCACGTCACCACAGTCAACCATTTTCCTGTCGGCGGCAGGCGAAGGAAGCAGTAGAGTAGCAAGGTTAATGTCCTTACCTTGGATGATATTGGCTCTTAGAGAGTTAGACACTGTTGCGGCGGCTGGTGAAACAAAACGCCTACCGAACTCTTGTGCTGGAGCTGCTGTAGAGAGGTTAAAATTTGAAGAAGCCGATGGAGCGGAGACATTTTGAAAAGGCGTCTGGATGGTAGGCAGAGAAGCAGGCAAGGTAGCTGAAGTCGAAGGCAGACTCTGGTTGCATAATCCGAAAGGAGGAGGACGAGACTGTGGAATCACTGGAGAGAGAAATGCCGGATCTGCGCTGGAATGAGCACTGGCGAGGGAAAGTTCGAGGTTAGTCATTTTGGATTGTAAACCTTTGACTGTTTTAGATAGGCTTTGAACCGCAGAGATGAGCTGGACATTTGTGTCAGTGGAATCATTGATTTGAGGTGAAGATGGTGCCCTGGCAAACTGCGATGTTCTTTTTGCCGGAATGGGTGAAGAAGATTTAGCCGTTCTTTTCCTTCCAGTTTGTTTTGTCTGAGTTGACGATATCGATGCTTTTGGAGTCGAAGAAATAGCAGCAGGAGGATTACCCAGGGCATTATGGGCGAGAGAAAGTAGATCTTCTCTTGAGAGACCTTGACTAACTGGTATGCCGGCGTCTTCGAGAAGTTTAAACATACTTTCAGAAGACCACTGCGCCCATGGAGAAGTCCGGCACTGAATGCGCGAACTCCGGCGGGCGGTAATAGGTGAGGGCGGGACGATTTCGTCGTCGGAATCAGAATAGTCGCAAATAATGTGCGAGTCCTGAGACATATTCGGTCGGCAACTGAACGCGAGCAACTGAGTGGAAGCGTTCAGCATCTGCGAACTCAGACAAGTGTAAGTACAGGTCCTTTATACTTCTAGTATTAGAACATGATTGGATAGATGAGAAGGTAATAAGTGACGCAACAATTGAGTCTTCCCGGCAGAACTTACGCTAAAGCTTCCATTTCTTCGCTGCACCTTGCTTTTTCTTTTTTTCTTTAATGTGTCTAGCTTTACAGGCATTTAAACCTATACCCCAATATTGCAAATGTTTAGAAAAGTTGAAAGAGTGGGAAAAGTGGAAAGAGTGGAAAAACTGTAAAAAGTTCATACTTTGCCTGATTCCACCATTTGTGTGGATCATCCTTCTGCTCCTTGATGGTAATTATGCTGCCTGTCGGGACACAGACTGGAATGGAGTGTATGTTTCTGAGGATGAGCATCATGTGAAATGGAGTAAACCCACTGAATCAATCCCAGGAAGAAATGAGACCAAACTACGAGAATTGACTTTGAGCTTTGTTGCCAGGTCACAGGTAGGCCTATGCTGTATACTGCAATTTATTTAATTATTTTTTTTAATATTCAGAAATGTTATAGGTTATGTAAGAAAATATAAATAAATAAATAGGTTGTTATATAGTGTCAACCATTCAATATGCTCTCATTAGTATTCATACATACAATGGGTAGAACAAGTATTTGATACACTGCCGATTTTGCAGGTTTTCCCACTTACAAAGCATGTAGAGGTCTGTAATTTTTATCATAGGTACACTTCAACTGTGAGAGACGGAATCTAAAACAAAATCCAGAAAATCACATTGTATGATTTTTAAAGGAGAACTCCGGTCAATTTTAACATTGATTGTCGAGTTGAACATTGAACTCGACAATCGACTACTTTGGACTTCGACCGAAAACAGGATGTAAATACAGGTATGTGCGCTGGCTGAAATAACATCATTTTTATTCATATCTTTCACATCTACTGCAGTCAGATTCACCGTGTTCACTCTGATGGAATCACTCACATTGGCTGGGCTCTTGTAATGACACATCAAGGATGTTAAGAGGCTAAAAGCAGGTTTAAAACTTGCCCCATTGAAGTCAACAGGGTGCAAATTTTAAAAAGAGGATAACACGGTGTAGGCAACACAGATTTTTGTCGTTGATCTCTGTACTGACAGCACTTCAAATTTACAAAAAAAGAGCTCAGTGTTAAAATTGACCGGAGTTCTCCTTTAAGTAATTAATTTGCATTTTATTGCATGACATTATGTATTTGATATATCAGAAAAGCAGAACTTAATGTTTGGTACAGAAACCTTTGTTTGCAATTACAGAGATCATACGTTTCCTGTAGTTCTTGACCAGGTTTGCACACACTGCAGGGATTTTGGCCCACACCTCCATACAGACCTTCTCCAGATCCTGCAGGTTTCGGGGCTGTCGCTGGGCAATACGGACTTTCAGCTCCCTCCAAAGTAATTTTTTATTGGGTTCAGGTCTGGAGACTGGCTAGGCCACTCCAGGACCTTGAGATGCTTCTTACGGAGTCACTCCTTAGTTGCCCTGGCTGTGTGTTTCGGGTCGTTGTCATGCTGGAAGACCCAGCCACGACCCATCTTCAATGCTCTTACTGAGGGAAGGAGGTTGTTGGCCAAGATCTTGCGATACATGGCCCAATCCATCCTCCCCTCAATACGGTGCAGTCGTCCCCTTTGTAGAAAAGCATCCCCAAAGAATGATGTTTCCACCTCCATGCTTCACGGTTGGGATGGTGTTCTTGGGGTTGTACTTATCCTTCTTCTTCCTCCAAACACGGCGAGTGGAGTTTAGACCAAAAAGCTCTATTTCTGTCTCATCAGACCACATGACCTTCTCCCATTCCTCTCTGGATCATCCAGATGGTCATTGGCAAACTTCAGACGGGCCTGGACATGCGCTGGCTTGAGCAGGGGGACCTTGCGTGCACTGCAGGATTTTAATCCATGAAGGCGTAGTGTGTTACTAATGGTTTTCTTTGAGACTGTGGTCCCAGCTCTCTTCAGGTCATTGACCAGGTCCTGTCGTGTAGTTCTGGGCTGATCCCTCATCTTCCTCATGATCATTGATGCCCCACGAGGTGAGATCTTGCATGGTGCCCCAGACCGAGGGAGATTGACCTTCATCTTGAACTTCTTCCATTTTCGAATAATTGCGCCAACAGTTGTTGCCTTCTCTCCAAGCTGCTTGCCTATTGTCCTGTAGCCCATCCCAGCCTTGTGCAGGTCTACAGTTTTATCCCTGATGTCCTTACACAGCTCTCTGGTCTTGGCCATTGTGGCGAGGTTGGAGTCTGTTTGATTGAGTGTGTGGACAGGTGTCTTTTATACAGGTAACGAGTTCAAACAGGTGCAGTTAAGATTCAAGATTCAAGATTCAAGAACTTTATTTGCCATTTGTGCTTACACACATAAGAACTCTTGTGCGGTTGTTGCTCAGAGAGTCAAGTCAAGTTTAAAAAGACACACAAGAAAGACATAAATCTATCTATAAAACATTGAAAATTGCACAAAACCCATTAACAGTGTAAATTTGCATTGTGAATTGCACAAGTATGTTGCATATTGCATATTGCACAGGCCCCAGAGACAACATAATATAATATGATAAATTAAAATGCAAAGTTACGTTATAAATAAATACATAAAATAAAATGAAATGCACAGGTATATTGCACAGGCCCTGGAGACAGTAATTCATTTTGTTTTGGCCAAGAGTCTCACTGTGGCTGGGAAAAAGCTGTTATAAAAGCGTGTTCTATTTGTGATAATGCTGTCCGCTCGTCTGTGCCTGAGATTGTATGTACAGTTTTTGTGTATGAGCAGGGAGTGAGCTGGATGTAGTGTATCTCTGATAATTCTCTCTGCTCTTTTCTGACAGCGCTGTATGTAAATTGTGTCCATGGAGGGGAGTTCTGTTCTAATAATCCTCTCTGCAGTCTTTATGACTCTTTGCAGAGCCTTCCTCTCTGTCTGTGTGGTGTTTCCATACCACACAGTGATGCCTGTGGTGAGGATGCTCTCTATCAGTCCTTTGTAGACCTGGGTGAGAGGGCGACAGTGCAGACCAGCTTTTCTGAGCAGCCTGATGAAATACAGTCTCTGCTGGGCTTTTTTCAGATCTGATGTTACTTGTAGTCCCAGGAATCTGTAACTGTCAGCCCTCTCCACCTCAGTCCCCTTGATGATGAGGGGCTGCAGGGGGGGGGGGGGGGGGGGGGAGGTTCCTGAAGTCCATGATTACTTCTCTTGTCTTATCTGTGTTAAGGCATAGGTCGTTCACCTCCCCATAGGCAAGAATGTCATTCACCAAACTCCTGTAGCCCGACTCGTCCCCACCCTTGATGAGGCCCAGAATGGTGGTATCATCCGCATACTTAATGATGATGGTATTGTCCTGCGTGGAGACACAATCGTGTGTGTACAGGGTGAATAGTTTAGGACTGAGACAGCAGCCTTGTGGTGATCTTGTGCTGACGATGAGCTCTGCAGACACCCTCCTTCCCATCCTCACCACCTGTGGTCTTTCAATCAGGAAATCCAGGATCCAGTTACAGGTGGGAGTCGGGACGCCGAGGTCTGTCAGCTTTTCAGTCAGCCTGCCCGGGCGGATGGTGTTAAAAGCCGAACTGTAATCCAGGAACAGTGTTCTGACATATGTTCCTCTGCTGTCCAGGTGTTGCAGGATGTGGTGTAGAGCAATGGCCACTGCGTTGTCCACTGAGCGGTTGGGGCGATAGGCGAACTGGAGGGGGTCGATCTTGCCCGGGACCATGTGATTGATGTGTGTGAGAACCAGTTTTTCTAAACACTTCATGGCGACTGGCGTGACTGGCCTGAAGTCATTCAGAGTGGATGGATTTGACTTTTTTGGAACTGGTACAATGATGGAGGATTTAAAAATACGAGGGACTACTGCTTGGTTTAGAGACAGGTTGAAAATGTCTACATACACACCAGTGAGTTGCTCTGCGCAGGCCTTCAGAACTCTGAGAGGGAAGCCGTCTGGTCCAACAGCCTTGTGGGGGTTCACCTGCCTCAGAGCTTTCAGGACCTGTGTGGGTGTCACCTGAAAGACAGTGTCCATGAGGTTGCAGGAGGCTTTTGAAGGGATGTCTGTGTTCATTCTGTCAAACCTGGTGTAGAAGGTGTTAAGGCTGTCTGGGAGGGTGACATCCAGGGGGTCTGTGGCTGGTACTATTTTCTTGTAGTTTGTGACTGCTTGGATTCCCTGCCACATACTGCGCGTGTTGTTACTTAGGTAGAATCTTTCAAGTTTTTGGGAATACGCCCTCTTTGCAGCTCTGACGGACTTCTGTAGCTCATACCGGGCTTTCTTGTACTCCCTTTGGTCTCCTGACTTAAAAGCTTCCTGCCTTTTCCTGATCTTCTGTTTTATATTTCCATTAAACCAAGGTTTCTGGTTTGGAAACACACGCACAGTTCTGGGAGGTGCACATGTAGATGTGCACCAACTGATGTAGTCGCTCACAGCCTCTGTGTATTCATGGATGTCATCTGTGGCCTCCTTAAAGATGTTCCAGTCTGTGGCCTCTAAACAACCCTGCAGGCTAGCCTGTGCGCTGTCAGTTCAGGTGTTAACAGTTTTTATTGTGACTGGCTGTGCCTTAAGCCTCTTGATGTAGGTGGGCTTGAGCCGGATTGCCAGATGGTCAGACTTGCCGAAATGGGGTTTTGGTTCAGCTATAAAGGCATTTCTGATATTGCTGTAGCAGTGGTCCAGTATCTTATTTTCTCTAGTTGGAAAAGTCACAAACTGATACAGTTTTGGCATGTTTTTCTTGAGGTTGCAATGATTAAAATCTCCCAGAATAATAAAAGCAGCATCAGGATATTTGTTTTCATGCTCATTGATCATGTCATGTAGCTCCCTGAGTGCAGCCTCTTCTTTGGTGGAGGGGGGAATGTACACAACACTCACAATAATGCATTGCAATTCTCTGGGTAAGTAAAACGGCCGTAGCTTCAAAGTTAAAAACTCCACATTCTCAGAGCAAGATTTAGAAATGAGCTTACAGTCGGTACACCAAGTCTGTTTGACGAGGACGGCCGTTCCTCCACCACGAGTCTTGCCGCTATCCACTGTGCTCCGGTCCTCCCTGAAGGCCGTGTAGCCATCTGGTGTTATCGCCTCGTCGGGTGTCCTCTCCCCCAGCCATGTTTCACAGAAGCACAGCATGGAGCAGTCCTGTAAGTCCCTTTGCTTGGAGATCCGAACCCGGAGCTCATCCATCTTGTTTAACAGAGACTGGACGTTAGCAAACAGTATGACCGGGAGGGCTAACTTTCCACTGCTAACCAAGCGCCGGAGTCGTCGTTCGGCCCCTCCCCGCCTGCCGCGTCTCCGCCTGGGCCTGTTGTTATCCGGGTATCGGCCTAGCGTCTTGTCGCCGTTGCTTGCTAGCTCAGGATAGGGGCTAAGCGTGCTCGTGTCTAAATGTCCAAAATGACTGCACTCTCTCAGCCATAATAGGGTCGCCCGGTCGTAGATGCCATTTGCTGACCATGCTGTTACTGTAGTATAGCGCAAAATAACAAGAAATAGACAAAAAAATTATTTGACTCTGAGAGCTCCGCGACGTCGCCCTCTCAGGAGCGCCATCCTGAAATGTTGTTTGTTGACAGACAGCTAATGTTTGTTGTTTGTTAATACAGCTAATGAGTGGAGAACAGGAGGGCTTCTTAAAGACAAACTAACAGGTCTGTGAGAGCCGGAATTCTTACTGGTTGGTAGGTGATCAAACACTTATGTCATGCAATAAAATGCAAATTAATTATTTAAAAACCATACAATGTAATTTTCTGGATTTTTGTTTTAGATTCCGTCTCTCACAGTTAAAGTGTACCTATGATAAAAATTACAGACTTCTACATGCTTTGTAAGTAGGAAAACCTGCAAAATCGGCAGAGTATCAAATACTTGTTCTCCCCACTGTAAGTAGATCATGAAGACTGACCAATACCTAAGTCCCTCTGAGGAAGTCTGTTCACTTGGCGGCCATATTTGCGAAGCCTCTGGACGTGTTTCAGGCATCCAAGACCAAGTCATATCTAGCCGAATGGGGGAATCCTGAAATCCCCAAAACTGCTGGCCGAACACACAATTCAATAACATTTTTCAGCAACAAAACCTGACTGTCCCATAAATGTTCTTTCTTATGCTCAACCAGCCAATGCGCATGTGCAGTCCTAAGCGCCAGCTTGTAATGGGAGTTGCAGTGATGCAATGACTTTACCAATCAGCGATAGGCTCATTTACTTAGAAGGCGGGACTATTCCGCCATATTGCACATCGCAGTTTCTCCCAATCATAAGTAATAGTAGTGAACCTTATTACCTATAGAACCTATAGTATTTCTATATCTATAGCAAATAACTTAGATTCTCTTTGTCTATATTCTTTTCTTACACTTGAGTATTGAGGGCTTCACATGGGTTTACAAATAATTATTTAATATATTTTAGGTCTGATATTTTTAGGTCTGACACATGTAAAACCTTGTGACCTGTAATTATATTCTAGCAGACATTTGGACAATATATGCCACCCAGCTTCATAAAGGATGCCGTGTGTAAGGCTGGACTTTGGGCTAATTATTACATTTCTAAAATTAAATTCTAAACCATTTTTCTGAAGTTTTAACATCTCAATTATTTACAATAATGCATGGACCTAATTTGACATTATAATGATTTTATAGCTCTAAATACACACACACACACACACACACACACACACACACACACACACACACACATACGCACAATTAGCAGTGCACCATAACATTTTTAACTAAACTAATTGTGTATTTTATACTTCAGCAGATTTGTTTGTCTCTAAAGTAGTTCAAGCAAAAATATTTGCTGTTATCTAAGTTTCAGTGTTTTAAAATGCATAAAAATGTGTACCAATGAAGCTATGAATATGAAATCACCCTGTATTTGGCCCTTAAGCAAGACTATATGGCTTCACAGTCATTAACACACTTGGGATAAAACTATCTTCTGAATGACAGTCTACTATAAAATAGTTATTGTATTAATTAACTGACTGACTGTTTTTATTTCCACAGAAAGACGGTTGTATTCTGCTCTTTGTATTGAGCTTATTTATAATATTTACTGCAGTTATCAAAGGCTGCTATGCCTGCTGTGCCCCCTGCTGTGCCCGCTGCTGCTGCTGTGATGAAGAAACTGTGGAACCACCACTCCGAAGGTTTCAAAATGATAACCTTTATTGAACATGCATGTTGGTTCATATGATTGGTATGGATTGGTTGATATGTTTTTGAGTATGAATCTTTTTTCAAATCTTTGTTAGTGGTCCTTTGAATATTTAAGACTATAAAGCAGGGAAGAATATATACATATAGGCTGATTTGGGTGTGCACAAATACAGTGCCTTCACAATATTTGTGAATATTTCCTGGCCACTGGCGGTGCTGTGTTTAGTGTTCTTGTTCATGTCTTTACTGGTAATCTCTGATTTGTACTTAATTATTGTTTGCTAATTCATCTATCTATCTGTATTGTCTTGATATAACATGTTCAATTAAAATTGCCCTCCCTGCTGCATTAAATTAAAGGTATAATTAAATGTATGCGTTTTTAGATAAACAAATACACACACACATAAAATCAGCATAATCTTTTAAAGAATTTTAGTTTTGAATCACTGCAAAAAAGTTTTTGCTTCGATTACTTTTGCTTAAAGCTTTTGCTAATCAGTTTGTGTTTCTGTCAGTCTGTATGTGTTTGTGTGTGTGTGTGTGTGTGTGTGTGTGTGTGTGTGCGTGCTGTTTAAATTAATTTAGTTTTAGTTTATAATTTTAATATTGTTCTTAATTTGTTTCTTTTGATTGCATTATATTATGTAAGCAATAAGGTACGAAAGGCCATGCTGTATTGTGAATAAGTCACGGCTGAAGGGCGTTGTTATATTACAGCTTATTTGTTGATTCAGTTTTAATTGTCCAACATATCATCACCTAATAAATGAAAAATAATGCATCTCTATCACTGATATTTTCTAATAATTTTTTCTAATATTTCCAATAATACCCTCTAATAATGAGACAAAACCATTACTGCTGAAAACTGCTGGAACATTTAAAGAAACCCCTTCACACATGATGATGAACAGAAAGTCCAGTGGACGTTCTTTATCTCTCCTTTATGTTGCCTAAATAACTTATTTCTTCTTTTTTATGCACATATCGTTGTAGAATTAAGAGGAAAAGAGAGAGAGAGAAAAAAGTTAACTATACAGGGGAATTACGTAAACGGAATTAACAAGAAAAAAGGTTTCAAGAATTCTACAGTACATCTTGCATATTCTATAGATTATATCAGGTTTATATCAACTCCTATTCTTATACAATAAAAATATCATTACTAGAAAGCTGAATCTTTAATTTGTAATTGGGTAAATACACATTGATAGAATAAATGTTTAATGGATTCTGCAAAAGACACATATAGCCATGTTTCTTAAAATCTAAAGACGTCTCTCTCACTGGGTAAATTAAACTATATATGACTTCTATAACTTTATTGTTGAGACAGCACTGGGTAAACTCCAGACCTCTTTCCAATGTTTATACAGAGAATTCCAATATGATTTGCATTTAGGTAAGGATATTTCTGCATATTGTTTTTTATAAAAAAAAATATATATATAGATCTAAAATTTTCACACTGCCTAACTCATGTTGTGTGTTTTCCTCATGAAGCTCCAGCACAGTTATATTCACAGCACTGCCATCTTCTGGACACCACTGATCAAAACAGCATGTGACGCTGTATGTGCTCGTGCACGATATGCAGAGATCAAAGTACACTCAAAATTTTTTTTTTTTTTTTGGAAACTTTAGAATTACGCCTTTCAATTAATAGTAAAATTCAAAACAAATTAAATTGAATAATCATTACACATTTTAATTGAATAAGTGAACAATCCTTAATCAGTTATAAAATGTGTAAGGATTATTCTATTAAATTTGATGGAATTTTACTATTGATTGAAATGCATAAATATAAAAAAAAATCTTTAATTTTTTTGAGTGTGGGCAAATATAACAACCGCAAAAAATGAATTAAAGCAGAACTTGGTAACTTTTTTAACTTAATAAAACTGTCTAGAAATCATTTGGATGGTTAAACAACCTGTTCTGGTGATATTGGTGACTTTCCCCGCTCCCCCCAGCGTTCCCAGGCGGAAAACCAGCCTTGCAACTTGGGGACTACCGTCCCGGCAAGATAGAAATTGGAAGTCTCGTGAGAAGCGAGACCGAGCGCGAAACACGAATTGCTTTACGGCAATTCGACATAAACACACACGCATTTATGATGTATTACCAGATTACCCACCTCGGTAGACATAGCTCCACACGATACAGTTGGCTTGCTCCGATCAAAACAAACGCACATGAGCAGCGGTAGAGAGGGGGAGGAGGCCGCCGCAAGTGAGTTTTTTACGACCGTGTTGTGAAATATATGCCCCCCCACAGCTGTAGGGGGAGCTCGTGGGGAAAACATGCGACAACAAAAGGGAAAATCAGCAAAGAAGTGACTAGAGTTCGCTAGAGTTGCAGAGTTCTGCTTTAATAATACAAACCCAAATTAGCTGATTGTTTGGTTAATAAACTTTGTTCTCACAACATTTTATCTAACATCCAATATTAACATTAAATACACACACGCAGATTGTGTATGATAAATATTTACTTTATCTGTAATGATGTTATGCATCTCTGTTATGTATGTTATTATATTTTCTATGTATCTGACATTTACACCAAGGAAAATACATGACATTTTTTTTTTCATGAACTTTGTTTTTATTCTGTTTACATTATGCTGTATGTTATCTTATAATAACAGTTAATCAGATCCTATATTATTTATGAAATGATGTGCACAGACAGCCTATTCAAGCCCTAAGTGACCAGAAGAGCCTCACGAGAGATTATCTGGATTTATCAGAGATAGGACAGGCCTCAGCTCTTATGCTTAACCCTCTGAGCCTGTTCCGTAACGCGAGTGAAAGTCTTGTATCGTGCAGTTCACTAGTACAGACGATGTGATGATGTGAAGTCATGTGACTGAGGGATGTAAAAAGACATTGGGCCCTATTTTAACGATCTGAAACGCAAGTATCAAATGCAAAACACAAGTAACTTTGTGGGCGGGTCTCGGGCGCTGTTGCTATTATACCGGCGGGATAAATGACTCTTGCGCCCGACGCAAATCTAAAATGTGTTGGTCTTCATTACTCATAGGTGTGGTTTGGGCGTAACGTGAAAAAAAACAATCAGAGCGTCATCTCACATTCCCTTTAAGAGCAGGCGTGCTTGTTCCATGGCGGATTGCTATTATAACGGCGGATTTGCCAGGCGCGCGCCAGCAGCGGTTCACAGCCGAGGAGACCGACGTTCCCGTCAGGGCCGTAAAACACAGAGAAGTGACATTGGGGATGGAGAAACACACACAGATTAGCTTCGGTTAAACAGGCATAATTTGGGTAAATGTGTTACCTAGATTTAGGCCTATTTTCCACATCTTCATGGACACCACAATGATTTCCATGATTTCAATGATTGTGTTAATATTTTTTCCTTGTAATTATGTATGGTTTTCTAAAAATGAAAACTGCTGCTTCTGTGTAGATGAGAGAAGCAAAGTGTATGTGCGTTGTGCACACGCTACATTATGGTCAAGCATGCGCTCTTAAAACAGCATCTGAATAACGCGAATTGTTTTCTGAAACTGCAAAATAGCACCAGGGAACGTTTGCACCGGAACACGCCTCCTCTTTTCACTGAACCGCCCCCGGGAGCGCACGTTCATTCCCTAATTTACAGACGTGCGTTTGTGAAGGGAAAAGTCCGCTGTGCGTCGGGTGCAAAAAAGGAATGAGACATGCGTCGCTGTACAAAGTCAATTGCACTGGGTGCAAGATAGAGCCCACTATGTTGAACTACACTAAATGCCACACTAGGTACGGTATGTCAAGCTGTGCTGGTAAAAGACAAAACGGACTTGAATGAGGTCAAACCTGAAATTTTAGTTTTGCTAAAATGATCTGGAGGAATGCTGGAAATGTAAGCATCTGCCTTTATTGATCCCTTGTGCAGTGAACCATTCACCAGTTCCAGTTTCATCACCAGTCAAATGCAGCCATTCTTGACAGTTAAAATGTTGGAAAACTATGAATAAATATTGAAAGGTTTGTTCAACAGCAATTTAATATGGCATAAATCCTGTGCATGGAAACACACAATTGATCTAAATACTTGCTCAAGGGTTTTTAGTGCAATCAAACACAATTCAGAATCGTTCAAGAAAGAATTAGGATAGGTTTTTTTTTTCACTTATCTCCACTAAAAGCATGAATGTGTCTTTCTGCTGTGATAAGACTGAAGTAAAAACTACATGTTTAAATGTGAGCAGCGCTTGAGTCTGCCGACAACAGAACAAATGGAAGAATAAAAAAAACGCTCGCTTTGACTCGTCCGGCTTGAACATGTTTCCCAGCAAGATCCCAGTGTCAGGAACAAGTGTATGGTTCATTTTAAACCTCCTCAGTGCAGAGTGAGGAGTCTCCAAACAACACTGAACCAACCGTTGTGCTGTGAAACGCTTCTTCAGAGGCGCATTGACAGTTCTCTGAGTGTGATTCATGACTGTAACTTTTGTGTGATTCAGGCTTCAGGGCTCTTGTGAAATCTCCCGATCAGTCATAGAGAGGTTAATGACGAGCTCCTGTCGAGGACGGCATCATTCACACGTGTCAGATCACTAGTGTGAGGTAGCCTGGCTCATTTTCTCGTATTTAAGGCGTGGTTTACGAATGCCCAGAGCCGTTTATTGGGCGCTATGAATGTCCATCAAATGCACCTGTACGTAGCTCATAGCCAATCGTTTCAATTTTACCAGATGACGTATGTAGAGCGACAGAAATTCGACGAGGAAAAAGACGATGGGTCAAAGATTTATTTGTACACGCTGGCGTTTAGTGAATATTACCGTTTGTGCAAGATAAACATGAGGGTAGAAGGTAACGTCGAGTCTGATGCCATGTTGGATCTATAGATATAAACAAACTGCTTCGGTGTCGTCATCGTCTTGCTGCTCCCACCCCGTTCTGTGATTGGTTCCCTTTTTCAGGGGAAAATCTGGGCCATGGTGTCCAGACTGCCTAGCAGCGTGAATAAAATCGCGCTGCGAGCAAGGCAGTATGGGGAAACCCAGGCTAAGTGTGAGGATTGCTGGATTATCATGAGATGGTAATCGTTCTGTTGTTTTCAGTGAGAGATGGGAGTAAAGAGCTGCTGCACGCTTTGTGTGTCCTCATTGAGTGTTTTCAGGAGATGATGTTTAATAATATTTTAAAACTATATATAACACTTAACATAATGTGTGTTCAATAATGTATGGAGCAAAATCGAGTTCTTGCTAGTTCTCATAATGCCTGATTTCACTAGTAGATTTACAAAGTTCCTACGCAGTTTGGAAGATATGGAATTTGATTTGGAAAAGTATGGAATTTGATTTGAGTCATCTGGATGGAGTATAGGGAAAAAAAAAACTGAATATGGAAAAATGTTTGTGTTTCCAAACAGAAATATTGAATTCAGTTGCAAATAAGACAACAGATCCAGATCGCTCCACAAATGCAAATTCGTCAGATTGGCTAAACACTGCAAACAGATGGCAGCTATGTAGTTTTCAATTGCTTTTCATTATGAAAATTTGTAACCTTAAAGGGATACTTCACCTCTGAAAAGATGAATGTGTATTTAAAATAGGTCATTTATGTAGAAGAAATGTGAAGAAATTTTTGAATTTGGGGCTTTCTAGACTGAGAAAAGCCAGAAAATGTATTTTTGGCTTATGTGGATGAAAGACAACAACTCCCAGAATGCACTTGCTTCGCTGCCTTAGGAGGCCACGCCTACCGGTAAGAGTGCGCAGTTGAAAACAACAAGGCTAGCCTACGTGATGAGTTTGCCAGGGATTTCGAGATCGCCGAAAATGTCCGGGATTCGGCTTTTGCGTTCTACAGTCGCCATTCATCATGTTTACTGTGGCGAGCGGGAGGAGGCTGACGGCCGCGGGAGAACGGCGCGAGGCCGGTGGCGTCATTACTGAGACGCTGCGTTCTCGCATCTCTCACGGAGGAGCGGGAATTTTCTTAGCAATGGTAAAACGCACATCAACCGATCACTTGTTTAGCATTCATGTAAACACTACATTCAGGTTCACCAATCGGAATGAATTCAGTTAGATTGTAACAAAAAATGTGTATGTAAAAAATGAATGGCGACTGCAGAAAGCAAAAGCTGAATCCCGGACATTTTCGGGGATCTCGCCCGCCGGACAAGTCCGTGAAAAAGAGGATGGTAACCCCTATTTTTTACAGTCTATGCGTAACCCCTAATACTCAGATTTCTCCTACTACTCAGCTTTATTCACAGAACAAAAGCCAGCTAGCTTAGCTTCCAAAGAAAGACGGCTGACTGTGTGTACATTCTGTGAGTGAGATCCTACCTCCTATGGGCGGGCTGAAAACATGCGGAACAACGCCATCTACTGGCTGTAGTCTTTAGCCTCTGGCCAGAAAATCCTCCGATGACGCAAAATGACAATTTTTGCGTCATCGGAGGATTTTTTCCAGACGAAAAATACATAAATCTCTGGTCTAAGGGGGATATGAGGGTGGAAAGCACGGTAAATCGAAAATACTACAGGTTTTCTACTAATACAAAGCTTAATGCTAAATCCTGAAGTATCCCTTTAAGAAGCTTCTCTCAAAAGCTAAAACGTGTGTAGATCATTCTGGTGAATGATCGCGTTTGCATACTGTATGGACACTATGAGTCACCGTACTGGAGGAAGCGCGCATGCGCATTAGTTCTGCCTGCGCTCGTGTGATTCCCCCGCGGAGTTTAAGTTGCTAGTTTAGCATGTTGCCTGTGGCCGTATAAGTTGATTGTATGCAACAGAGGTTTATTTAATAAACATATCTGGCTTGGATTCATGGACTCCTCACTCATCTCTACATGGTGTCAGAAGATGAAACGGATCTATCGTCTGTGAGTTTCACGTGCTTTATTTTCTGTCTGGAGCGGAGAAAACTACTGACGTCGTTAAAGTTACGACTAAAGACGTGATGGCGGATGGATTTCGTAGACCAGACCCCCTCGTTTTCGACGGGAACCTCGCCGAGAATTGGCGGATTTTTGAACAAGAATATGATATCTTCATAGCAGCGGCGCACTCTGACAAGCCTGCCAAAACAAAGGCATATATCCTCCTCAATCTCGCAGGAGTGGAGGCCATCGAACGGGAGCGTTCATTTGTTTACGCAGCAGAGGTGAGGGCGCCAGGTGAAGAGGGAGTCGTTGTCGTTCCAGCTGAGTCTAGAGAAGACCCCGAGTGCCTGAAACGAAAATTTCGGGAGGTATGTAACCCTCAACACAACAAAACTATGGAAAGACACAAGTTTCATTCACGAAATCAAAAGCAAGGTGAAAATATTGAATCCTACATCAGTGACTTGAGGATCAAAGCTAACAGTTGTCACTTTGGAAACCTGACAGATGAACTTATATGTGACAGAATAGTATGTGGCATCAGAAATGACAGTATAAGGAAGGCTTTGCTACGTGACAGCGAATTAACTCTAACAAAAGCTATCACAATCTGCCGCATATATGAGATGACGGAGGAAAGTAATAGGACGCTTGCCATGCCCCAAACAGCCACCACTGTCGACGCAATTCAGCCAAATTCCAGCGGGCGGCACCAGAGATCAAAATATAAACCTCAAGCAGGCAAATACGAGACAAAATCCATTACAAATTGCAGCAATTGTGGAAGTAGCCATACGGCGCAGAGAGACAAGTGTCCTGCTTTTGGCCAGCAATGCCATAACTGTAAAAAATTCAATCATTACAAAAAATGCTGTAAGTCCATGTCACACCGCCAAGGCTATGAAAGGAAAAGCTATGCAAAGCACAACGACTACAGAAAATCTGTACACCAGTTAGAACTGGAAAAGTCAGACAACAGCACCTGTGATGACACTTTTTATGTGGATGGTGTCGAACTTGACGACAAGTGCGTGAATTCCATTACTCCTCAAACAGAAGGAAAGAATGAAGGATTTGTTACACTGCACATACATAACAAGCCCTTTGAAATGAAAGTAGATACAGGTGCTAAGTGTAACGTGATGTCAAAAGATGCCTTTCAACAGCTTGCTGACGGTGAGCGACCAGTGAAATGCAGCAAAGACACTAACTTAGTGGCTTATGGAGGCAGCAAAATAGAGACTAACGGAATTGTCACACTGCCTTGCTGTTTAGATGGACAGCAACACACACTACCTTTTTTCCTTGTGGACCGAGATGTAGTGCCACTACTGGGATTTCGTGCATGTGTGCGCTTAGGAATTGTCACAATGAGCCCCCACGTTCATCAGGTCAACACTGAGAGCGATGCCGATTTCACTAAACAGATATTCGCACAATACAAAGATGTGTTCAGTGATGAGCTCGGAAAACTCCCTATCACATACTCTATGACACTAGATCCAACTGTACAACCGGTGGTTCGTCCAGCACACCGCATTCCAGTGGCAATGCAGACACGAGTCAAAGCTGAGCTTGACAGCATGCAGAATAAAGGTGTCATAACCACAGTTTCTGAACCTACAGACTGGGTTTCGTCTATGGTAGCAACGCACAAAAAAGACAAACAGGAAATCAGACTGTGTATCAATCCAAAAGACCTCAACACTGCTCTGAAGAGACCCCATTATCCAATGCGCAGCGTTGAGGAAGTTGCCACCCAGATGTCAGGTGCTACAGTGTTCTCTGTGTTAGATGCAAAGAGCTCATTCTGGCAAATATGTCTCGATGACAAGTCATCAATGCTGACCACCTTCAGCACACCTTTCGGGCGCTACAGATTCCTTCGCATGCCATTCGGCATAAGCTCAGCAAGCGAAGTTTTCCAGCGCTCGATGGAACAGCTGTTTGCAGGATATCCGTGTGCCATTATAGTAGACGATATCATCATAGGAGGTCGTGATGCCACTGAACACGACGCCAACCTAAAACAAGTGCTCGACCGGGCCCGAGAGATAAACCTTAGGCTGAACCGTCTCAAATGCAAGTTTCGCCTGGATCAGGTCTGTTATGTTGGCCACATATTTACAAAGGAGGGCCTCAAAGCCGACCCTGCCAAGACCGTGGCGATCACAAACATGCCAGTCCCTCAGGACGTCCCAGCTATGCAGCGATTCCTTGGCATGGTGAACTATCTTGGGAAGTTCATCCCAAACCTAAGCGAGATTGCAGCGCCTCTGAGACAGCTCACACACAAAGACACTGCGTGGTGCTGGTTTCCACAACATCAGCAGGCATTCGACCGTCTCAAGTCATGCTTATCCAGCGCACCAGTCTTATCCTACTACGATGTGAGAAAACCAGTTACACTGACCTGTGATGCGTCATGTTACGGACTTGGTGCTGCATGTTTACAGGAGGAGAGACCAGTCGCTTACGCATCTCGCACGCTCACTGACACAGAAACACGGTACGCTCAAATTGAAAAGGAGCTGTTGGCGGTCGTGTTTGCATGCACCAAATTTAAGGATTACGTATATGGAAAGCCCACTGTCATTGAAACCGACCACCAACCTCTGGTCACAATCCTAAAAAAGCCCATCCACACTGCTCCTGCCCGACTGCAAAGGATGTTACTACAGTTACAAGCCTATGACATCACGCTCGTCTACAAGAAGGGTAAACACATGTACCTAGCTGACACCCTATCATGAGCTCCAAACAAAACTGTCTCACAAAGCCCAGCGGCAAACAATACATTTGAGGTGATGTCCATCAGCTACATTTCAACTAACAGACTAGAGGAGCTCCGGACCCACACAGCACAGGATCAGGTGCTACAGACTCTCAGCACAATCATTCAACGAGGATGGCCTGACAAAGAACGCAGTGTCCACCCATCCATTCGTTCGTTCTTCCCTTACAGAGATGAGCTGGTGGTGGAAGATGGAATAGTCATCAAGGGCCATAAAGCAGTAATTCCGCACTCTCTGCACCGAGAATACATCAATATTGTACATAGAGGTCACCCAGGCTTAGAGTCAACCAGACGCAGGGCCAGGAGCACTGTTTTTTGGCCGTCAATGAACAAAGACATTGCAGAAGAACTGATATCATGCTCCGTCTGTAATAGCACCAGACCACATCAGCAAAAGGAACCTTTACAGCCACATCCAGTTCCAGTGCTGCCATGGTCTACAGTGGCTACCGACATGTTTGAGTGGCACGGACAACAGTACCACGTGCTGGTAGACTCGTACTCAGGGTGGTATGAAATCGACCTTCTCCGTGACACAACTTCAGCAGCTGTGATCACAAAGCTAAAAAGGCACTTTTCTGTCCATGGAACACCTCACACCCTCATCAGTGATAATGCGAGGCAATACACAAGCCAACGCTTCAAGGATTTCGCCGAGCAGTGGGACTTCACCCACATTACCAGCAGCCCGGGGTATCCACAGTCAAACGGACTGGCAGAGAGAGCAGTCCGCAGTGCCAAACTACTGATGGAAAAATCTCACAGAGATGGGACTGATGTGTATCTCAACCTGCTTAACATAAGGAACATTCCCCGTGACCAAGCATTGGGCTCGCCTGCGGAACGTCTTATGTCACGACAGACACGCTCGACTCTTCCTGTCAGCACCAGACTGCTGGAGCCAGCCCCAAAGAACACAAAGCGGGTCAATGCCCAACTCAAAAATAAAAGACTCATTCAAAAGCGCTACTATGATGAATCAAGCCGCCCACTACAGCCGCTTGCAGAGGGACAGGTCGTTAGGATGCAGACCATCAAGGGACACGACAACTTGGGCACCGTGAAGGAAGTGTGCGAGGAACCACGCTCCTACATCATCGAGTCCAACGGAGGGACCTACAGGAGAAATCGCCGCCACATCCTCCCCGTCGCTGAGCCACCACCACGACAGGTCGACCCTGCAGACCTTGATTGTCAGTATGCCGATCCAGTTGCACCAGTCAGTTCCCCATACACACCACACACACCTCGAGAGACCCAGGTATCACCTAGGCCCACCAGTGTGCAGCAGAGGCCTGCTGTTCAGTCTCCAACGAAGGTAACACCAGGTAACACACTGTACGTGACACGCTCGGGTCGCGTCTGTAGGCCTAATCCAAAGTATGAACAATGAATATTTTGCTGTCATGGACTGCAAACCAAAGACATTTAAAGAAGAAAAAAAAATTATATATAATTCTGCAGTAGGCTCCATGGGACTCTATAGTTCTGGCCATAGCCATGTTGTGAAAAAAAAAAAAGAAAAGAAAATGTGTTCTAGTGAAAATGTTTTCAGTTACCACTCGTCAATGCACTGAATTCACATTTGAATGTTGAAATGTTTTGAATGTTAAAAGTACTATTTCATAACATACAAAATTGAACTGTCATAGTGTTGTAAGTTAATGCCTAGCCTTTTATTCAGTTTGCCGTAGAAAGCTCAAACTAAAGAAAGGGGATGTAGATCATTCTGGTGAATGATCGCGTTTGCATACTGTATGGACACTATGAGTCACCGTACTGGAGGAAGCGCGCATGCGCATTAGTTCTGCCTGCGCTCGTGTGATTCCCCCGCGGAGTTTAAGTTGCTAGTTTAGCATGTTGCCTGTGGCCGTATAAGTTGATTGTATGCAACAGAGGTTTATTTAATAAACATATCTGGCTTGGATTCATGGACTCCTTACTCATCTCTACAACGTGAAAATGTGAAACCTCTGTGTGCGTGTTGCATGGGTGTAGAATCATGGTTGGATTTATTATAGATTGTCAAAGAGAAGATTCGCTTACTGATTTAGTAGCCTAGATCACACATGGCCTTGTTAAGGAACACATACTGAGACTTTCATTCAAGCAGACTTACACTATGAACATCGCTAAACTCCAACATACATGTTTGTTGGTGTTGTCAGATCATCAGCAGCGGTAAAGAGGTTTCCTCTTTTCAGGGAAAGTGCGTGCCATTATAATCATTTGCACCTTTTTTACTGTAATTAACTGTGAATCATATGTTGCATGTTCTCACCTATTTTCGTTTCAATTAAGTTTCGATTAAAATTTTTCATTTAGGAATGATGGGCTTTGCCACGCCTTTTTTCTAAATGACTCAGCTCAAGCTATCCAAAGGCTAACGTTCAATTCTTGAGAATTGTGCCGCAGTGTTTTTATCAAGGTTGATCCAAAAACCTAGGACTAGTTCGCAAAAGTTGTTTTTTGAAATATTCTCCAATATTTAACAAACAATTTTATTGACAGCGGCGGTTCTTGAGGAAAAGTTGCTCAGAATGAGGAGCTCTACCATGCGGTATGAATGTCGTGGGCGTGTGCCAAAAACCTGTGGATCTGCCTGCTCTGAACATTTAGCTTGCTGTATCTGGTTTCCAGGTCTGATGCACTTGGACTGGAGTCCATCCTGATGTCTGTCGGGAACCCTGAGATGAGATCTGATGCTGTGGAGACACTTCTGCTGTTGGTTCTTTGTTATAGACTTCAAAACACTGCTGAGGAACAGGTAAGGGTTGTTGCATTGTCTCTTTAATCTGCATAATATCATCACTCAGGCTTTTCAGTTGTGACATTAAATCGGACTTAGACGGTTTGGGCTGGAATTGTTGTTCAGGGACATGCTCATTTAGCTGCACAGCGTGAACAGTACCACTTTTCTCATATATTTTTTGTTTCGTCTTTCAGATTCATTGGAACAAGCGATATTGAGTTTTTCCAGCACTTCCAGTTTTTCCAACACTTCATCTGGAACGGTGGGATCTGAAAGGCAGGGTTGAAGGTCACTTTGGATGCGATCATTTTGCAAACCGCTCAAGACTGTGTGCAAAAACATATTCTGGACTAAAGCAGGATCATATTTTAACCCTGACTCATCGAGCCACTGGTGGGCCCTCCCCCGCCTGGAGGCGAAGATGACGACAGGGCCTGGAGCATCATCGCGCTCACCTGTCCTTTTCCCAGAGCAGCTTCTTCAGTGTGCCATCTGGGCCTTCTGCATATGCAGGCGCTGCAGTTTTGGTGACCAGATTTCTCAGGCGAGTGAGGAGATTGTAAGGACCATCCATTAGCCCAACGACGGAATCCAACGGCCTGGCGAAGGTTTAAAGCGTGTATGTCTTTTCAGCACTCCAGTGATGTTCACTTAATTTATTGGAACTTAGTTTTAGTATTACTTTAGCTCTATGCGTAATCTGACTCCAATTTCAAATGATAATCAAATTTAGATTGTATTTCTGATTAGGAAATAATCATAAATATTGATTATGAATTAATTTAGATCTTTGATTATTCTGATTATCCCATACTTTCAATTATTCGTTCATTACGGACCTAGTGTCGCTTTGAGACGTCACGTCGCGACTGCGCGCTCACGATCACAAACTAGCCAGTTCTGAAATAGTCAGAGGGTGCAGTGCAAGTATTTTACCCGATGCAGTCGCGCACTACAGACACATAGGTGTAATTTTTTATAATATTTTCAGCATACAACATGCTAAGTCAGGAGATAGTCAGAAATCAGAAGGTCTTCCTAAGATGTGCCCCATGGTCCATTCAAAGTGCCTCCAGTTTGATCTATTCTGGACAAAGTTTGCGGAAACACCAGACTACACGTTAATCTACTGGAAATAATGATTTCAGAAGAATACAGAATAAATCAAGGTTAACATTTATTTGTCAGGTAAAAATATCTCATGCCAATTACAGAAGTAAATTATTAAAAGCCAATTCAAAAAATATATGACATCATTTACTCAAAGATGACTCTAAAAGTAAGTAATGTTTTCCTGACAGAAACACGCAGTAATGTGTTAGGGTTTTCCAACAGGAAAATACTGACATGCATTACTGTGTGGGGGTGATCCTGGTAAAAGATTCCCAAAGATTGCTCTGTCCCCTCACCTTAAATACCAGACCAGAACAACAGGGGTTAAACAAATGTTGTTTAGAGTTGTTTGGGCCAATCCATGTACCCCAGGGGGGTAGCACCTGGTTTCAGGAGATATCGTAAAGAGATATCAGTCAGAGAGGAGATACAGGATTCTCTTAAGTTCGCAATCTTTTTCATTAAACCAATGACTGCAATGAAATTAAGACCATTTTACCAATCGCACTGTGATCCTTAAAATGACACCAAACATGAAAAGGAAAAACAACATATTCACAAGATACACCATATGTGTTATATAGACATTCTTAATGAACCTTCAGTGCCTTGAGGAGGGAGAGAGGGGGATGAGTTGAAGTCAAACAAGGGGACAAGGAGATAAGTTTGGGCAGGACAAGGTTCTGTGCTCTGTCTTTGCTATCTGCTGACCAGGGTGCATTTTATGGCTTTATTGCAGGGTGCGTTTTGTTTTAGCAGGAAAATCAGTTCTTACAAGATTGTGTCCTTCACGACCGCCATCGGTGCCGCCATGTGATCTAGCTCTAGTTTTGAGGGCTCTCTCTCTACCGCCGTTCGATTGCTGTTAAGGAGCTTTCCCTGAAAACAGCTTTGCTCCTTGCTCTCGCCCCTGCGAAGGTCTAGTTCCGCCTATCAGATGCGAGCACTCCTAGTGGCGCTGCTATTGGCTGTCTGTCTGTCTCTTCCGTGACTGGTGTAGCTTGACCCCGTTTCTCCGGGCTTATCTTCATTACTCCCATGGCAGGATTTAATCAATTCCTGCAGCGTTAGCTACGCAATGTAGAGTTTCCACTCTCGAAAGGCAACGTCTCTGGTCACTATCAAAACATTGGTTCCCTGAGAGGCTGGAACGAGACATTACGTTAGCCGCCGTGTTCGCTGTTTGATCAGATTTGCAAGTGTTCAGTCGTGATTCTGATGCAATTGTTGCGCCTATGCATTTTTTACTGCCGGATCGTGCCGTCAGTATTTGCATACTTTGCGACAATTGGCCAGCTGATCCAAGCTGCCGTTAGCCCATAAGATTTCAACAAAAGTGGAGAAGGGAGGAGTTCCCACAGCGTTAGCTACGCAATGTCTTGTTCCTGCCTCTCAGGGAACCGAGGTCACGATAGTAACCAGAGACATTTTCCAGCTGTGTGTCATGAACATATGGAGACAGGAAGCAACACACACACACACACACAGACACACACACACACACACACACACTCACTTGCCTTAATGGTGTCCATAACTGCACATGGCACCAGGACACCCTAGGCCGGAGGTCGATGATTGACTTTGTGGTTGTTTCATCTGACCTCTGGCCATATGTCTTGGACACTCGGGTGAAGAGAGGGGCGGAGCTGTCAACTGATCACCACCTGGTGGTGAGTTGGATCCGATGGCTGGGGAGGAAGCTGGATAGACTCGGCAGACCCAAACGTACTGTAAGGGTCTGTTGGGAACGTTTGGCCGAATCCCCTGTCAGAGAGATCTTCAACTTCCACCTCCGGCAGAGCTTCGACCAGATCCCGAGTGGACAATGTTCTCCACCTCCATTGTCGAAGCGGCCACTCGGAGCTGTGGCCGTAAGGTCTCCGGTGCCTGTCGAGGCGGCAATCCCCGAACCCGGTGGTGGACACCGGAAGTAAGGGATGCCGTCAAGTTGAAGAAGGAGTCCTATCGAGCCTGGTTGGCTTGTGGGACTCCTGAGGCAGCTGACGGGTATCGACAGGCCAAGCGAACTGCAGCCCGGGTGGTTGTGGAGGCAAAAACTCGGGCCTGGGAGGAGTTCGGTAAGGCCATGGAGAAGGACTATCGGTTAGCCTCTAAGAGATTCTGGCAAACCGTCCGGCACCTCAGGAGAGGGAAGCAGTGCCCTACCAATGCTGTTTACAGTGGAGGTGGGCAGCTGTTGACCTCGACTGAGGATGTCATCGGACGGTGGAAGGAATACTTCGAGGATCTCCTCAATCCTGCCGTCACGTCTTCCATTGAGGAAGCAGAGGCTGAGGGCTTGGAGGCGGACTCGTCCATCACCCGGGTAGTCAAGAAACTCCTCGGTGGCAAGGCACCAGGGGTGGATGAGATCCGCCCTGAGTACCTCAAGTCTCTGGGTGTTGTGGGGCTGTCTTGGGTGACACGCCTCTGCAGCATCGCGTGGCAGTCGGGGACAGTGCCTTTGGACTGGCAGACCGGAGTGGTGGTCCCTCTTTTTAAGGGTGTGCTCCAACTATAGGGGGATCACACTTCTCAGCCTCCCCGGGAAAGTCTATTCAAGGGTACTGGAGAGGAGAATATGGCCGATTCGGCATCTTATGGAGGGTGCTCTGGGAGTATGGGTTTTGGGGACCACACGATTTCGTCTCTGCTCTTTGCGGATGAGGTTGTCGTGTTGGCCCCTTCAGACCAGGACCTTCAGCATGCACTGAGACGGTTTGCAGTCGAGTGTGAAGCGGCTGGGATGAGAATCAGCACCTCCAAATCCGAGGCCATGGTTCTCAGTCGGAAAAGGGTGGCTTGCCCGCTTCAGGTTGGTGGAGAGTTCCTGCCTCAAGTGGAGGAGTTCAAGTATCTCAGGGTTTTGTTCACGAGTGAGGGAAGGATGGAACGGGAGATTGACAGACGGCAATTGACAGAGTCCTGCACGGGTCTGATTTTGTAAATCCGCACCCGCCCGTACCCGCAGTGCTTCAAACCGCATCCGACCCGTTATCCGTCAACAGCACTAAATAAAATCCGCACCCGACCCGACCCGCTTAAAATACAACCGACACCTGACCCGAACCCGAAATAAAATCAGTTTAGCCAATCACATTATAGACACAATTACAAAAATGTTTATTGCCAGGTCATACATAAGTTATAACGACAAGAATTAACACAAGGACAACTTCAGCCGAAGCTGTCAAAAGGCCGGTAACTTACATGAAGAAAACTGAGTAGCCTATAACAGACGCGGCTACAACACTATATCTGGCACGCAATATCGTCTAGCCTACATCTGACAATTTTGCTTTCAAACACGCCCTGCACACTACACATACTGCACAACAGTGTTAAATTTAAAAAATACTGTTCGATAGAACTGCTTGCTTTGTTACCACAGTTATCTGCGTGCTTCCTCGGCGATGAAGTTCCACGGCTATCCAACACGAAACTGCATGCAGCAAAGCCTTTCACAATATTGTTTTCTTCAGATAACTCCAAATACCTCCCACACACTGGACTTGATTTTTGATGACGTGTTGTCGACAACTTTACAATCTCCACTAGCTATTCATTTCTTCAACTCCTCAGCATCTCGACGACTGCAAGCAGATCACGCGCCATTATGAGGAATTTTTAAAAGTGAAAGTAGCCTAGGTAACGTTATAGATCCTGGGAGGGCGTGGCGCGCGGGCACAAATAAACTGATGTGTATTTCAAATTATTTGATCAACTTGAAATACAGGAATATTTTTGTAGATGTGTTCCTAAAAATATGCATATATTTTTACGTTTGCATCTGAGTGTTTTAAACACGTGTTTAGACCTGTGTTTCCCCCGTGTCTGACCCGACCCGCACCCGTATCCAACACAGTTGGATATTTTTTACTCGTTTGAGAAAAATTTGTGGGTCACCCGTCGGGTACCCGAACCCGTGCAGGACTCTAACAGACGGATCGGTGCAGCTTCTGCAGTAATGCGGTCGTTGTACCGGTCTGGCGTAGTAAAGAAGGAGCTGAGCCGCAAGGTGAAGCTCTCGATTTACTGGTCAATCTACGTTCCTACTCTCACCTATGGTCATGAGCTGTGGGTCATGACCGAAAGGACGAGATCCCGGATACAAGCGGCCGAAATAAGCTTTCTCCGCAGGGTGGCTGGGCGATCCCTTAAAGATAGGGTGAGAAGCTCGGTCACTCGGGACGAGCTCAGAGTAGAGCCGCTGCTCCTCCACATCGAGAGGGCCCAGCTGAGGTGGCTCGGGAATCTTTTCCGGATGCCTCCTGGACGCCTTCCCGGGAAGGTGTTCCGGGCATGTCCCACTTGGAGGAGACCCCGGGGAAGACCTAGGACACGCTGGAGGGACTATGTCTCCCGGCTGGCCTGTGAACGCCTCGCTGTCCCCCCGGAAGAGCTGGAGGAAGTGTCTAGGGAGAGGGAAGTCTGGGCATCCCTGCTTAGACTGCTGCCCCTGCGACCCGGCCCCAGATAAGCGGAAGAAGATGGATGGATGGATGGATGGATGGATGGATGGATGGATGGATGGATGGATGGATGGATAGAATATTGTTTTGACACAATCTAAATTTAAAAGTCTGTATTTGAAATTTAATGTTGCATTGTTGAAAGAAAAATAGTTCATTGAGAAATTTGAAATGTTTTGGAATGAATGGGGTTCTAAGAAAAATGAATATGATCATTTGATACAATGGTGGGAAATAGGAAAGACACAAATAAAAATATTTTGTCAGCAGTATACATGTTTTACAAGAAAAATAAAACAAATATTTTCTGAAAAATAACAAGAGATTTTGCACATCACATATGGTATGATTAAGAAACCTAATTCATCTTCAGCTGGCATGTTGGGTGAAAAGAAACGAGATCTTGAAGATTTGTTGCAAGTGCGGGCTAAAGGTGCCCTGATAAGATCTCGTTCTATGTCTGTACATGAGATAGATGCTCCCACTGCTTATTTTTTTTAATTCAGCAAAAGTGTCAAAACAACAAAATGAAATGTATTATTTGACAAAAACTGATGGACGAGAGAAATGAGAAAGATTGTACTGGTCTTACAGTATATTCAAACTTTATAGAAAAGAAGATACGGATACTGAATGTGTCACAGATACTGCAGCGGTTTCCTTCTCTCACTAAAACACAGAGTGAGAATCTGGACAGTTCTGTATCATTTGAGGAGTTAACTGATGCCGTTAAACAGATGAAGCCTGTTTTTTATATATTTATTGGGTGTTCAAGGCTATTAGGAATTCTTGGTGTGTTAAAAGACTTGAGCCATAATTTTGGTTTTATTTTTACAAATGTTTTTTTTTTTATAATAGTTGGACCAAAATATAGCACCTCAAATTGCTAAAGATTAATGTTTTGATCTATTTGGTTGACAAGAAAGTGAAAAATGTAGTTTAGTGATACTGATCCTTTGAACGTGTTCAGAGCTCTGGTAAAAAGTAGGCTGGTTATGAAGTATAAGTATTATGAATTGTTGAATTATACTGAATCTTTCTTCTATTTATGGGGTGTTGGGAATATTTTATGTCAATCCAATGAAGAGGGAGGACGGATGTATTGTTTTAAAAGAAGCTGATAAAAAAAAAATATATATATATATATATATATATATGTAGGATTATGTATTTATGAAGTAATGTGTTAAAGGTGTGTAGGCTATGTATTTTTTTGTGTTAATAGATGTTAAAAGTCAAAAAAGTCTCTCTCTCTCTCTCTCTCTCTCTCTCTCTCTCTCTCTCTCACACACATGTAAAGACCACAGTTTATCTCTAAGGGTCGTTTCCTTTCAGGATTTCCTTTCATTTCTTGCAGTTTTGCAGCTCATGTTTTTCTACAGTAAGTATCGATCAATGTCAATGCTTTCATGTTTGCACGAATCAGTTCTCACCAGACTGCTTTATAAAGGAGGGTCAGTAAAGCTGGTTTTGCTAAGAAGCTGCTCCTGATAAAAGGATTGGTAACTATTCATGTTCCTGCTGCACCTCCAGAAGAAGAAGTGAGTGTAACGTTTTATTAACCTTTATATAAAAAAATCGCTTGCACGCTTCACGATGAATTAAGGTTTACACTCAGGGTACATTATGGCATCAATATAATTCATAATCCCACATTTATAATGAACAACGCGTTATGGTTATTGTGTTATTACAAACTGTGTACGCAGGTGTAAAGTTAACATGGTAACTCTACACTAAGCTTACTTTTGTAGATGGTTTATAACGGTGTCTGTTACTGATTAAGAAGTAATGTAAAAAAAACAACAACAAAAAAAACAGTTAATAACTGCATGAAGATGATTGGTAACACAATGTAGAGGATGGATACCCGACCCGGGCCGGGTTCGTACAGATATTTAGAAATTATGTTTGGGATCAGTGCGCATCAGTGCGGACTCGGCAGAAGTGCGCATCGAGGGCGCAAATCGACTGCATAGATTTGCAGTCACCATTCTGAGGCCTAAAATGACAAATGGGACGCCCTACGGTCTGGTCTCACGGAGTTAACGGACACGCGTTAAGTCCGTGATAACAGTTTATTTTATAAGACAGTTTGTAAGACATCCAGATGGAGGTTAAATGGTGTCTGTGTATGAGACGGTACAAAGGTGTTGTTATAGTAATTATTTTAATATAGTTGAATGCATAATTTCAGTTAATTTAAACTTTTAAATTTAGTTATTTATTGACTCTTATTGAATATGCAGTAATTTCTGTTTATAAATAATGATTGTAACATGAAGTTTTTTAAAGTAAATTAATCTATAAAAAATGTCTAAAAAACTGTAGTAACTTTAGTTCATCATTGTAATATTATTTATTGATTATATTATACCTACAGAAGATATCAGTTCTGAGAATGGATGGATGGATGGATTGTATTTCTTTCTTAGCTAAAATACAGTATTTAATAAGAAATATTATTAATAATTGTATGTGGCTATCTGTCATTTAAGGTGTATGTAAATGTAATGTCTGTTCTTTACTTGTTGGATATGAAATAATTAAGATATTTTCATTTAAGGGGACCTGTCCATCTTTAAACATCTCGAGAGAAGCCATCAAACATCATCAATCAAGAGCAGCTGTGTGAGCCTCAGAAGATGTCTTCAACACAAGGATTTGTTCAAACATTTAAAAGTGGACTGGCCAAATCTGCTGTTTTCACCACTAGTCTTTTGTTAGTTCCATTGGAGGGGCTTTTTGATGACCATTTTTCATGCCCATGCGATGTTAAGCTGAATGCAAAGGCATCAAACTTGATCTTCGCTGCACCTTCCTTTTTCTTCTTTTCTTTAATGTGTCTAGTTTTAAAGCCATTTAAAGCTATACAACTTAGAAATACCTGTTCCTTTAGCGAGTGTTGTTCAAATTTCAACAAAGGCCGTTCCTTTTGTAATGTTTTAAATTTCAACAAATGCCGTTCCTTTTGTAATGTTTTAAATTTCAACAAATGCAGTTCCTTTTGTAATGTTTTAAATTTCAACAAATGCAGTTCCTTTTGTAATGTTTTAAATTTCAACAAATGCAGTTCCTTTTGTAATGTTTTAAATTTCAACAAATGCCGTTCCTATGTTTCAAATTTCAACAAATGCCGTTCCTATGTTTCAAATTTCAACAAATGCAGTTCCTTTTGTAATGTTTTAAATTTCAACAAAGGCCGTTCCTTTTGTAATGTTTCAAATTTGAAAAAATGCCGTTCCTATGTTTCAAATTTGAAAAAATGCTGTTCCTTTTGTAAATGTTTAAAGTTGAAAGAGTTCATACTTTGCCTGATTCCACCATTTGTGTGGGTCATCCTTCTGCTCCTTGATGGTAATTATCTTGCCTGTCGGGACACAGACTGGAATGGAGTGTATGTTTCTGAGGATAAGCATCATCTGAAATGGTGTAAACCCACTGAATCGATCCCAGGAAGAAATGAGACCGAACTACGAGATCTGACTGAGAGATTTGTTGCCAATTCACAGGTATGCTGTATACTAAATTTTTTTAATAATTTTTTTTTTATATTCAGAAATGTTATAGGTTATGTAAGAAAATATGATTTTCAAATTTTCAAAAAGATAAATAAGTAAATAGGTTGTTATATAGTGTCAACCATTCAATGTGCTCTCATTAGTATTCATACACAAGTAGATCATGAAGGCTGACTAACACCTAAGTCCCTCTGAGGAAGTGTTCACTCGGCGGCCATATTTGCATATTGTTTCAGGCATCCAAGACCAAGTCCTATCTAGTTGAATGGGGGAATCCTGAAATCCTAAAAACTGCTTTTTTAACTAAACTAATTGTATATTTTAAACTTAAGCAGATTTGTTTGTCTCTAAAGTAGTTCATGCAAAAATATTTGCTGTTATCTAAGTTTCAGTGTTTTAAAATGCATAAAAATGTGTTCCAATGAAGCTATGAATATGAAATCACCCTGTGTTTGGCCCTTAAGCAAGACTATACGGCTTCACAGTCATTATCCCTGTAATAACACTCTGGATAAAAGTATCTTCTGAATGACAGTTGACTATAAAAATAGTTATTGTATTAATTAACCGACTGACTAGGTTTTTATTTCCCCAGGCAGCCGGTTGGATTGTGCTCATTTTGAGCTTATTTATAATACTTACTGCAGTTATCAATGGCTGCACCTCCTGCTGTGATGAAGAAAAAGTGGGTGAAGAAAATGTGGGTGAAGAAAATGTAGATGAAGAAAATGTGGGTGAAGAAAATGTGGGTGAAGAAAATGTGGGTGAAGAAAATGTTGATGAAGAAAATGTTGATGAAGAAAATGTGGAACAACCACTCCAAAATGATGTTCCATGATGACCTTTCTTGAACATGCATGTTGGTTCATATGATTGGTATGGATTGGTTGAATGACTGATTTGTACTTGATAAATTGTTTGCTAATTCATCTATCTATCTGGTTTGCTGTATTGTCTTGATATAACTTTACATGTTCAATTAAAATTGCCCTCCCTGCTGCATTACTGTAAATTAAAGGTATACTTAAATGTATGTGTTTTTAAATAAACACACACACACACACACACACACACACACACACACATAAAAGCAGCATAATTTTTTTAAAGAATTTTAGTTTTGAATCACTGCAAACCTTAAAGTTTTTGCTAATCAGTTTGTGTTTCTGTCTGTCTGTATGTGTGTGTGTGTGTGTGTGTGTGTGTGTGTGTGTGTATGTGCGTGCGTGTGTGTGTTTGTGTGTGTGTATGTGTGTGCGTGCGTGCTGTTTAAATGAATTTAATTTTAGTTTATAATTTTAATCTTGTTCTTAATTTGTTTCTTTTGATTGCATTATATTATGTAAGCAATAAGGTACGAAAGGACATGCTGTATTGTGAATAAGTCACGGCTGAAGGGCGTTGTTATATTACAACTTATTTGTTGATTCAGTTTTAATTGTCCAACATAATCGCCTAATAAATGAACAATAATGCATCTCTATCTCTGATATTTTCTTTTTAAAATAATACCTTATAATAATGAGACAAAACCATTACTGCTGAAAACTACTGGAACATTTAAAGAAACCACTTCACACATGATGATGAAGAGAAAGTCCAGTGGACGTTCTTTATCTCTCCTTTATGTCGCCTAAATAACACATTTCTTCTTTTTAATGCACATATCGTAGTAGAATTAAGAGGGAAAAAGAGAGAAAAAAATATACAGGGGAATTACGTAAAATGAATTAACAAGAAAAAATGTTTCAAGAATTCTACAGAACATCTTGTATATTCTATTTCAGGTTATATCAGGTTTATATCAACCCCTATTCTTATACAATAAAAATATCTTTACTAGAAAGCTGAATCTTTCATTTGTAATTGGGTAAATACACATTGATAGAATAAATGTTTAATGGATTCAGCCAAAGACACATATGAATGTTTCCCATGTTTCTTCAAATCTAAAGACGTCTTGTCTCACTGGGTAAATTAAACTTTATGACTTCTTTAACTTTATTGTTGAGACAGTACTGGGTAAACTCCAGACCTCTTTCCGATGATTATACAGGGAATTCCAATATGATTTGCATTTAGGTAAGGATATTTCTGCATATTTTTTTTTTATGAAAAAAAAAAAAAAATATATATATATATATATATATATATAGATCTAAAATTTTCACACTGCCTAATTTGAATAACTCTGTGTGAATGTTGTGTGTTTTCCTCATGAAGCTCCAGCACAGTTATATTCACAGTCATCACACTGCCATCTTCTGGACACCACTGATCATAACAGCATGTGACGCTGTACGTGCTCGTGCACCATATGCAGAGATCAAAGTGCACTCAAAAACAATTAAGCTTTTTTTTCTTCTTTTTTTTCAATTAATAGTAAAATTCCATCCAATTAAATTGAATAATCTAAAATCTCCTAAAAATTTAAAATATTTACTTTACATAATCTGTAATGATGTTATGTATCTCTGTTATGAATGTTATGTTATGATCTATGTATGATTATGATTTCTCAGAGAGAAATGTTTTAGTTGCAAACTTGTAGACTTTTTTCTCTCTCCCACAAATACAACACAACAGTTACACCTTCTCAAATTCTTCATTGCAGGTTCACAAATCACATAATACAATACATGGTGCAAAACGCATCAAAAAATGTGAAGTCACGGAGAAATTTTGCTAATCCGCAAATCAGTATGTGAATTCATCCAATGAGAGTTGCACACTTGTAGAATATTTTCTAACAAATGTCTTGTATATTTTACTGGCACAAACACGAGAACATAACAACTGCTTGAATCTGCTGCGACGAATCTCAAACACTGTTTTTCGCTTTCAAGTGACAAGTTTCGTGTGCTCTCCCTTTTGCAGTATTGGCAGAGCCCGTCTACAGAGAGCCTGCCCACTCCCTATTAAGTCCTATTGTACCGAATTTCAGTTGTAGTTCCACCAGAGCTCCACTGGGGGCGATCGCCCATGAGTGCAGAATGAATGGGAGTCTATGGGGCTAGACGGCTAAATTTGTCTCTTTCACCCGATTGCCGTTGAGAAATCTCAGATTTGATTGTAGGTTTTGCAAGTTCAACATGGGTTATAGGTCGAAAGTTGAATGAACGAGTACTTGTATCCTTTAGATTTCTTACAGGTTGAGTTGTTGTTGCCCATAACACGCTAGCATTCTGCTAATGAACGCTGATTGGTCAGTGAAGGACTGATTACGACCAGAGATACCGCTTGATGGCATCGTGGCATCCGAAGCAGGACCAGAATGTTAAGGTCTTTTAAAACAACAAAACAAAAGCTCTTCTAGCACGTGTGTTTACCTGTCAGCTGTGTTGTCGTCGATGCCTCGAGAGAAAAGAAAGTGCAGAGCGTGAAAGCACCAAAGTGACTGAAGGATTGCCGTAAAGCAGTATCTCTGGTCGTACGATGTGTATGACGTCATTGACTACGTTTACATGCAGCCAATAACCCGTTCAAAACCGGGATATTAGCAATAACCCGGTCGCGCACGGCCATGTAAACACCGGCAAAAACCCGGATATGCTCATATCCCGGTTTTTAAAAACCCGGATATTACCCCTGGGGTACCCCTTTTCTAACCCGAATATTTGGTCATGTAAACGCGTATCGGCATATCCCCATCAAAAGGAACATTGATTTGTGTTCTGCGCATGTTCTATTCGCAAGGAATCTTGGTCTTTTGAGTAAAGACGGCGCATGCAAAAACCCGCGTGCAGTATACCGGAAGTAAACAAGAAGTAGAGGTTAACATGGCGAGACGCAACACAGCAACACACTTTTGGAGCGAGAAGGAAAGCGCAAACAAAGGCGATCGCTATCTGCCCCGAACTACTCATTATCCGCGTGTTGCTGCTGTTGTTGTTGTCTTTGGATACAGGAAGAAGAATTGGAAATGACGCATATTGCGTCTTAAGGTTGTCCGTACGTCCTGACGCTAACCGTGCGTCGCCGTTTACATCGGGATATTCCCAACTGATTACAAATTCCATGTATACAGGAGTAACTCTCTCTGCTCACGCATGTAAACGGGTTATTCCGAATGTTTCAGAAACCCAAATAGTGACCTTAACCCGACCATAACCCGGATATTGGCTGCATGTAAACGTAGTCACTGACATTTTAAAAGACTTTTTAAAGCAAATAAGTGACTCTAAAAAATCTAACACCCAGCAATGTGTAATTTCTTTGCATCTCCTTTCGAATACAACATTAAAATTACTAGACAAAAAAATAGACCTCCATTCATTCTGCACTCGTCCTGTGAGCGCCCTCATGTGGAACCAGAGTGGAACTGCAACCAGTTCAGAAGCCGGAAGTTTACTGAGAGTGGAAGTTCTCCCCTTATTAGACATTCTCTGGATTGGTCTATGTGAAAAATGTGGAGCAAAAGTGAGTTGTGCATCTGTAGAGGCAGTGGGCGGAGCCTACATGAATATTCATGAGTTTCCCGGGCATCCACGTGGAACTGCGCATTCTAGTTCACGCTCCTCGTTCCTCGGCAGGTTTAATGGATTATTTCCATATAGATAAATATGGTTTCAGCGCGAACTTAAACTACAATTGTGTATCGTTTCGTAAAGTTCATAATGTTTTTATTAATTTGCACGTTTTATGTATTCATCGATTGATTATTGCAGGCATTCACTTCGTGTAGGCCTATATAAAGCACAGCAAACTTCAACTCGTCATATAAATTGCACCTTGCGAAGCTTTAAAACTGTCACTTTTTACTAATTGTTATCATTTGTTGATTGCAATAAAGTAAATAAACCCTCATAAATGTATCTGTGGGCTAACACTTTAAAAAAAATATATATCCTGGTGTGATTGTTCTTCAATTCTTGTTCATTTAAATAAGCCAAATCATTTAAGACCACACACAAGCATGAATGTGTTGCTTTAATACATAAGTACAATTTGGATTAAACAAACTTGTATGGACAAAAGTGGATAAATTACATCTGGTACACCTAGGTTACTGTAAATGAGGAAACAAAGAAAAAAACGTAACATTCTTTTACGGAATATAATGAGCAACCAATCTGATGTTCTAAAAAAACTATATTTACAAATATACATACTGGCAAAATAATGTAATAATATTTTTTGATTGCAAGGTGTGCCTGTGCTGGTTTTGATATAATAATATATATAGGCTACTACTACTGTTCAAAAGTTTGGTATTAGTAAGGTTCTAAGGTAAGGAACCTCTAAGTAAGGTACCAAGACTACATTTATCTGAAAAACAGTAATATTGTGAAATATTTTTATCAACTGTTTTTTTATTTTAATGTTTTAAAAAAAATCTTGTGAAGGCAGAGCTCATTACTCCAGTCTTCAATATCACATGATCCTTCAGAAATCATTCTAAAGGCCATTGCACACTGAGTCCGAAATTCGCATCCGAAATTTTCGCACGTTAAAAAAAAAATTCGACCTCACGTTATGTCAATCATGCTTGCACACTGTCTACGAAACTTTCGTCCGTAAAAAAAAAATTCGGATTGGGTTCGATTTTCTGCGTTTTTCGCATCCACAGCCAGTGTTTTGTGAGGTTTTTTGAAAATTCAGAGCCACCGTACAAGCGAACGACAAAATCCAGAATGACGTCTGACAAGTTGATACACTTCGTCTCGCAGCACAAGTAATGTATGAAAAACAAAATGCGGATTACAAAGACACTGAATAAAATATAACCTGTATACAGCTGTTCTGTCTGCCCAGCGCTTCTGCCGGCCGCGTGTGTGTGTGTGTGTCCGTCCATAGACATACTGCCAGTTTCTGTTCAGGATCGATTGGTTCACGGAAATTGGTCGTCTTATTTTTAATATGTGGCTCCAGTATCGCTAGCAAAGCATCAAACTGTTCCACTGACATTCTGAGGTAAATTTTGAATCGTTTGGGATAATTCGCAACTCCTTGATGAGGTGAAACTCTCCTTCCTCTCGGCGCAATCTCAGGATTGGATGGACCCAATATTTCCTCTTTCTTTTTCTCTTTTTAAGAAGAAAGAGGGCAACAAATTCATCCTCACTGCTTGACGAATCCATTTAGTATTTTTTGCGTTTTTTTCCGCAAAGGTTTAATAAATACGCATCGGACTCAGTGTGCAAGGTTTCTGTGCGTGACGAATTTTACTGCTGACGAACACGAAAAAACGCATACGAAAATTTCGGACTCAGTGTGCAATGGCCTTCAGTGTGCAATGGCCTTAATACTGATTTGCTGCTCAAGAAAATTTCTGAATATGATTACAGTTGAAAATGGTTGTGCTGCTTAATTATGGAGCATATCTTTTCAGGATTGTTTATGAATAGCAAGTACAAAAGAACAACATTTACATTTATTAAAAGGGGTGGTTGATTATGATTTCACTTTTCTAACTTTAGTTAGTGTGTAATGTTGCTGTTTGAGCATAAACAACATCTGCAAAGTTACAACGCTCAAAGTTCAAACTTTTGTAAAAGTTAAACATGATGATGAGATGATCAATGTGCATTCACAACAACTACAGAAATGTCTCCACTAACATTCAGAAACATCTAAAAGTGAAACTCTGAGTCTCTCCGTAAGGCTGCACTCGCTACTGGTTATTCTGGGATTCTGGATGAGTTATTGCTGGAGTTTCTGAAGCTTGTGTAAAGACTCCGCCCTCTTCTGAACGGAGGCGGAGCAACAGCTCATTTGCATTTAAAGGAACACACACAAAAACGGCGCGTTTTTGCTCACACACAAAAAGAGGCGAATTTGACAAGCTCTAATAAATTATCTAGGTGGTATTTTGAGCTGAAATTTCACAGACACATTCTGGGGACACCAAAGATGTATATTAAATTTGTGAAAAGGGGCATAACATGTCACCTATACAATGAAAAATGATCTAACTACATGACATAATATTGTACAGGTTGTGTTCAGACTGTATGGTATCAGACTAACAAGTTAGTTTAGTTTTGGAATCGATCCGTGATCAGTCGCTCAGTGATCGGTGTAGTTTAGTACGCACTGGTTTCTCGGTGGTCAGTGTAGTTTAGTACGCACTGGTTTCTCGGTGGTCAGTGTAGTTTAGTATGCACTGGTTTCTCAGTGATCAGTGTAGTTTAGCACGCACTGGTTTCTCGGTGGTCAGTGTAGTTTAGTACGCACTGGTTTCTCAGTGATCAGTGTAGTTTAGCACGCACTGGTTTCTCAGTGATCAGTGTAATTTAGTACGCACTGGTTTCTCAGTGGTCAGTGTAGTTTAGTACGCACTGGTTTCTCAGTGGTCAGTGTAGTTTAGTACGCACTGGTTTCTCAGTGGTCAGTGTAGTCTAGTACGCACTGGTTTCTCGGTGGTCAGTGTAGTTTAGTACGCACTGGTTTCTCAGTGGTCAGTGTAGTTTAGTACGCACTGGTTTCTCAGTGGTCAGTGTAGTTTAGTACGCACTGGTTTCTCAGTGGTCAGTGTAGTTTAGTAAGCACTGGTTTCTCAGTGGTCAGTGTAGTTTAGTACGCACTGGTTTCTCAGTGATCAGTGTAGTTTAGCACACACTGGTTTCTCAGTGATCAGTGTAGTTTAGTACGCACTGGTTTCTCAGTGGTCAGTGTAGTTTAGTACGCACTGGTTTCTCAGTGGTCAGTGTAGTTTATTATGCACTGGTTTCTCAGTGATCAGTGTAGTCTAGTACGCACTGGTTTCTCAGTGATCAGTGTAGTTTAGTACGCACTGGTTTCTCAGTGGTCAGTGTAGTTTAGCACACACTGGTTTCTCAGTGATCAGTGTAGTTTAGCACGCACTGGTTTCTCAGTGATCAGTGTAGTTTAGTACGCACTGGTTTCTCAGTGATCAGTGTAGTTTAGCACGCACTGGTTTCTTAGTGATCAGTGTAGTTTAGTACGCACTGGTTACTCAGTTTCTCAGTGATCACTGTAGTTTAGCATGCACTGGTTTCTCAGTGATCAGTGTAGTTTAGCACACACTGGTTTCTCAGTGATCAGTTTAGTACACACTGGTTTCTCAGTGATCAGTGTAGTTTAGCACACACTGGTTTCTCAGTGATCAGTGTAGTTTAGCACGCACTCGTTTCTCATTGATCAGTGTAGTTTAGCACGCACTGGTTTCTCAGTGATCAGTTTAGTACACACTGGTTTCTCAGTGGTCAGTGTAGTTTAGCACGCACTCGTTTCTCATCGATCAGTGTAGTTTAGCACGCACTGGTTTCTCAGTGATCAGTTTAGTACACACTGGTTTCTCAGTGATCAGTGTAGTTTAGCACGCACTGGTTTCTCAGTGATCAGTGTAGTTTAGCACGCACTCGTTTCTCAGTGATCAGTGTAGTTTAGTACGCACTGGTTTCTCAGTGATCAGTGTAGTTTAGCACGCACTGGTTTCTTAGTGATCAGTGTAGTTTAGTACGCACTGGTTACTCAGTTTCTCAGTGATCAGTGTAGTTTAGCATGCACTGGTTTCTCAGTGATCAGTGTAGTTTAGCACACACTGGTTTCTCAGTGATCAGTGTAGTTTAGCACACACTGGTTTCTCAGTGATCAGTGTAGTTTAGCACACAGCTGGTTTCTCAGTGATCAGTTTAGTACACACTGGTTTCTCAGTGATCAGTGTAGTTTAGCACACACTGGTTTCTCAGTGATCAGTGTAGTTTAGCACGCACTCGTTTCTCATTGATCAGTGTAGTTTAGCACGCACTGGTTTCTCAGTGATCAGTTTAGTACACACTGGTTTCTCAGTGATCAGTGTAGTTTAGCACGCACTGGTTTCTCAGTGATCAGTTTAGTACACACTGGTTTCTCAGTGGTCAGTGTAGTTTAGCACGCACTCGTTTCTCATTGATCAGTGTAGTTTAGCACGCACTGGTTTCTCAGTGATCAGTTTAGTACACACTGGTTTCTCAGTGATCAGTGTAGTTTAGCACGCACTGGTTTCTCAGTGATCAGTTTAGCACGCACTGGTTTCTCGGTGGTCAGTGTAGTTTAGCACGCACTCGTTTCTCATCGATCAGTGTAGTTTAGCACGCACTGGTTTCTCAGTGATCAGTGTAGTTTAGCACGCACTGGTTTCTCAGTGATCAGTGTAGTTTAGTACACCACTGGTTTCTCAGTGATTAGTGTAGTTAAGCACGCACTGGTTTCTCAGTGATCAGTGTAGTTTAGTACACACTGGTTTCTCAGTGATCAGTGTAGTCTAGTACACACTGGTTTCTCAGTGATCAGTATAGTTTAGCACGCACTGGTTTCTCAGTGATCAGTGTAGTTTAGCACACACTGGTTTCTCTGTGATCAGTGTAGTTTAGTACACACTGGTTTCTCAGTGATCAGTGTAGTCTAGTACACACTGGTTTCTCAGTGATCAGTGTAGTCTAGTACACACTGGTTTCTCAGTGATCAGTGTAGTTTAGTACGCACTGGTTACTCAGTTTCTCAGTGATCAGTGTAGTTTAGCACACACTGGTTTCTCAGTGATCAGTGTAGTTTAGCACGCACTGGTTTCTCAGTGATCAGTGTAGTCTAGTACGCACTGGTTTCTCGGTGATCAGTGTAGTTTAGCACACACTGGTTTCTCAGTGATCAGTGTAGTTTAGCACACACTGGTTTCTCAGTGATCAGTGTAGTCTAGTACACACTGGTTTCTCGGTGATCAGTGTAGTTTAGAACGCACTGGTTTCTCAGTGATCAGTGTAGTTTAGCACGCACTGGTTTCTCAGTGATCAGTGTAGTTTAGTACGCACTGGTTACTCAGTTTCTCAGTGATCAGTGTAGTTTAGTACGCACTGGTTTCTCAGTGATCAGTGTAGTTTAGCACACACTGGTTTCTCAGTGATCAGTGTAGTCTAGTACACACTGGTTTCTCAGTGATCAGTGTAGTTTAGCACACACTGGTTTCTCGGTGATCAGTGTAGTTTAGAACGCACTGGTTTCTCAGTGATCAGTGTAGTTTAGCACGCACTGGTTTCTCAGTGATCAGTGTAGTTTAGTACGCACTGGTTACTCAGTTTCTCAGTGATCAGTGTAGTTTAGCACGCACTGGTTTCTCAGTGATCAGTGTAGTTTAGCACGCACTGGTTTCTCAGTGATCAGTGTAGTTTAGTACGCACTGATTACTCAATTTCTCAGTGATCAGTGTAGTTTAGCATGCACTGGTTTCTCAGTGATCAGTGTAGTTTAGCACGCACTGGTTTCTCAGTGATCAGTGTAGTTTAGCACGCACTGATTACTCAATTTCTCAGTGATCAGTGTAGTTTAGCACGCACTGGTTTCTCAGTGATCAGTGTAGTTTAGCACGCACTGGTTTCTCAGTGATCAGTGTAGTTTAGCACGCACTGGTTTCTCAGTGATCAGTGTAGTTTAGCACACACTGGTTTCTCGGTGATCAGTGTAGTTTAGAACGCACTGGTTTCTCAGTGATCAGTGTAGTTTAGCACGCACTGGTTTCTCAGTGATCAGTGTAGTCTAGTACACACTGGTTTCTCAGTGATCAGTGTAGTTTAGCACGCACTGGTTTCTCAGTGATCAGTGTAGTTTAGCACGCACTGGTTTCTCAGTGATCAGTGTAGTTTAGCACGCACTGGTTTGTCAGTGATCAGTGTAGTTTAGTACGCACTGGTTACTCAGTTTCTCAGTGATCAGTGTAGTTTAGTACGCACTGGTTTCTCAGTGATCAGTGTAGTTTAGTACGCACTGGTTTCTCAGTGATCAGTGTAGTTTAGCATGCACTGGTTTCTCAGTAATCAGTGTAGTTTAGCACGCACTGGTTTCTCGGTGATCAGTGTAGTCTAGTCCACACTGGTTTCTCAGTGATCAGTGTAGTTTAGCACGCACTGGTTTCTCAGTGATCAGTGTAGTTTAGCACGCACTGGTTGGTTTCTCAGTGATCAGTGTAGTTTAGTACGCACTGGTTACTCAGTTTCTCAGTGATCAGTGTAGTTTAGCACGAACTGGTTTCTCAGTGATCAGTGTAGTTTAGTATGCACTGGTTTCTCAGTGATCAGTGTAGTTTAGTATGCACTGGTTTCTCAGTGATCAGTGTAGTTTAGCACGCACTGGTTTCTCAGTGATCAGTGTAGTTTAGCACGATCAGTGTAGTTTAGCACGCACTGGTTTCTCAGTGATCAGTGTAGTTTAGCACGCACTGGTTCCTCAGTGATCAGTGTAGTTTAGCACGCACTGGTTTCTCAGTGATCAGTGTAGTCTAGTACACACTGGTTTCTCAGTGATCAGTGTAGTTTAGCACGCACTGGTTTCTCAGTGATCAGTGTAGTCTAGTACACACTGGTTTCTCAGTGATCAGTGTAGTTTAGCACGCACTGGTTTCTCAGTGATCAGTGTAGTTTAGCACGCACTGGTTCCTCAGTGATCAGTGTAGTTCAGAGTCATGTGAATGTTGAGGCGGCTCCGGCTCGGCTCAGTCAGGGCTGATGTTCAGTCATCATGCGCTGTTGTTGCACGCCTCTGTTTGGAGGATCACATGAACTTCTGATTATTTATGATGTTTTACGATCACAAATGGAGAAATGACCCAGGAATTAAGGATCGTTTTTTGTCAACTTTCGCTTTTTCTGATCCGCGCTTTCCAACAACACTTAACAGCGACTTCACTCAACTTCTCATGCTAACCGAAGCTAACTCAAATCAATGCCAGATTCCTCACAATCATCATGTTCATGATGGGATTTTTACTTTATTCCACTTCAGTTCTACATTTTATTTTATTTTAACGACACTTGTGGATATATGAAGTTTTCATTTCCGGAAATCAGGGAGTTTAATATGAATTCCTCAGTGGATTTATCGCTGAAGAAAGCGCTGAAAACTCCTCCGACACGACGAACTGCTGAGGTAAAAACACCCACAGAAATACCCTGATTATGCAGACACGACTAAAAGAAACACTTTATAATGTCAATAACTCGCCAAATTCTTATGTATCAACACAATGAAAAGCTTAGCCTATTAGTTTCGATTCAGGACTCATTCATTGCAAATATTCATAAACTACTTGTGTTCAGTGTTTCATACTGTAAATATGAGTCTGTAGTGCTAGTTGTAATCGTTTGTTTTGGGTCTCTAAGTGATGTTTTTGTGCTCTTTATGAGGTTATTTGTTGTACATTGACAGATGTTCAACTAGTCCACAGGCAGTAGTACAGTAACGTTAGAATATTTGATTCATCAGCTCTTAAGTCATTTATTAATGACAGAAATCAATGAAAGTTCACTGCATTCCAGCGGTGGAGCCGGGCTGTGTCTCAAATCCTAGTGAGCTGACTGACTAGACCGTGTTTCTGGGCCTCACGGTATAAAAACCCAGTCAGCTGCTTACAGAGAAAGCAGATTTACTCATTACTCACAGATTTACTAATTGGCAGATCACAAGGTTTTGCCACTATGATGACTAAGTCATCATAGTGGCAAAACCTTGTGATCTGCCAATTATGAAAGCATGTATAGGGGCTAAAATCCTAATATTGTGGTGTATCTGATGATCACTGTATGCAGATGTTTGGAGGGAAGACTGTTATTGGCTATATTAATGCTGGTATTGGCGGGCTAGACTGCATGACAGTGTTGCCATGACCTCTTTCTAGTGTGTGTGTGTACACTGTTGGGTGAGATGCACATCTGGATTATTTCAGTGGTTTTAAAGAAGACAACACTAGTGGTGCATTGTTACAAATGTTATATGAGTAAATCTGGGTCATGGTATTAAAAACCTGCCATAAGTTTGACCCAAGATATCTTGAATATCAGTTCAAAGTGCAAAGGTTGGTTTTATTGCAGGGCTCAACAATTATAATTTTTTTTTTTTTTCGTTTGGTCAGGGCAAAGTTATTCCTTGCAATTTAACCAATTCTCATCCGTGTTAGATACCAACTAGATAACATGATATTGGTGACGTCGGCTGGATTTGCAACAACAAGAACATTGGCAGAAAAAAAAAGGTTTGCGTTTGCATGGCATAAAAGCTATTATCAATGGGAAGTGCAAGTGACTGTGAGCGGGGCCAAAAACTATTGATCATCAAGCACTGTATTGTGATGGTTTGATCATGAAGTAGGACACTTTCAAACCATCTTGTATAGTGTGATGTTAACGGGATACTCCACTTTAAAATGAAAATTCTGTCATCATATACTCACCCTCATGTTGTTTCAAACCTGTATGAATTTCTTTCTTCTGCTGAACAGAAAGGAAGATATTTAGAAGAATGTCAGTAACCAGACAGTTTCTGGGTCCCATTGACTTCCATAGTAGAAAAAAAAAATACTATGGAAGTCAATGAGACCAGAAACTGTCTGGTTACTGACATTCTTCTAAATATCTTCCTTTCTGTTCAGCAGAAGAAAGAAATTCATACAGGTTTGAAACAACATGAGGGTGAGTATATGATGACAGAATTTTCATTTTAAAGTGGAGTATCCCTTTAAAGGGATAGTTCACCCAAAAATGAAAATTATCCCATAATTTACTCACCCTCAAGCCATCCTAGGTGTGTAAGACTTTCTTCTTTCAGCCAAACACAATTGGAGGTATATCAGAACATATCCTGGCTCTTCCCAGCTTTATAATGGGAGTGAATGGGGGGGGGGGGGGTGAGAAAAGTGCATCCATCCATCATAAAAGTAATCCAAACGAGTCCAAAGGGTTATTAAAGGCCTTCTGAAGCGAAGCCATGTGTTTTTTTTGTTGGAAAATATCCATATTTATAACTTTATAAACCATAGCCTAATATCTGGCTTCCGTATGTGAGTATACATCTGGCGGAAGAGTGACCTCTGACCTTGTGTTTGCATGGCATTCAACAGCAACAAAAGTGCAAGTGACTGTTCGGTCAGCTGGCCAAAAACTATGCCACATTAATCCCGGGCCACCCTTATCATAAAAACAATCACAAAATCGGCATATTTTCATCTTAAAAATATTAATAAGCTTAAAAGATTCATGTCTAAGGAGGATCTTGAAAAGATCATACATGCTTTTATTTCTAGTAGGATTGATTATTGTAATGTGCTTTTAACAGGACTCTCTAAAAAGAATTTAAAACCGCTTCAAATGGTACAGAACAGTGCAGCCAGAATCCTTACTAAAACCAAAAGAATAGATCATATTACTCCAATCTTAAAGTCCTTACACTGGCTACCAATTAGATATAGGATTAATTTTAAGGCACTCTTATTAGTTTTTAAGTCAATAAAGGGGATGGGACCTAAATATCTTTGTGATATGTTTCAACAGTATACTCAACCAAGACCCCTTAGATCACAACATAAACAGCTTCTATTAAAACCTATTGTCAAAACAAAACAAGGGGAATCTGCTTTTAACTATTTTGGCGTTCATCTCTGGAACCAGTTTCCAGAAAACATTAAAAACGCTCCAACTATCAAAATTTTTAAAACTAGATTAAAGACCAAGCTTTTTTCAGATGCTTTTTACAGTTAATGCGTGAATAAATAAATAAATGTATTTATTTGTTTGTGTCTTATATATTGTAAAATTGTATGTAGTTTTATATTGTTATTTTATTTTTATTGTTACATTTTTGTGTGAAGCGCATTGCATTGCTGCTGTGTATGAAATGCGCTATACAAATACATTTGCCTTGCCTTGCCTTATCTTCAAGCACTGTGTTGGAGTGTTTTTGTTTTGCCACGGCACAGTTTTGATAAGTAAAAAATCCTATGGCACACCACTATATAAAAATAACAAAAATGGCACAAGCATGCATTGGTTCAAATGGCATTATTAAAATGAGATATTATTTAAAAAGTAGTTGTACTAGGGCTTTGACTTCGAACTTCGTTATTTGAATATAATTTGAATATAAAAATAAAAAAAAGATATTTGAACGAATATTAGGCAGCCTTTGATATTCGCACCTGTTATGGGCATTATTTTTTGTAAATGTGTTTGCTTGTAAACGTTGTTTTCAATTCAGATTCCGAGGCTTTTTCTTCGGCTGGTGAAGTTGTGAATCGCGAGCTCATCAGCAAGGCTATTATTGGTCATCTGGGCTCCGGTAGACGTTAGCATCCTGGTTAGCGCCTATTTTGTAAACCAAAACAGTGGCCGCGCCAACGCCTACAACAACCACGCCTGACGAGGAGTTCGAAATCTACACTGCTGACAATTTGAAAAGCAACGTGTGGCGCTACTATGGGTTCCCAAAGACACAGGGAAAAATCACGAGTAAGAACAAAGTGAAGTGTAAAATATGTAGGACCAAACGCACACACCACGCGACGACCAGCGACATGAGAGCCCGCCTGTCAACACTACATTCCGGCGAGCTGGAAGAGGAGGAGGGGGAGGGATCGGGGGCGAGGCAGGCCAGAATCGACTCCATGCTATCTCCGTCAAAATATTATTAAGAAATATTCTAATATATTCTAATATTAATATTAATAAACTTCGAATATGATTTTTGGGCAAAAGTCAAAGCCCTAAGTAGTACTCACTAGGGCTGCACGATATTGGAAAAAAATTACATTGCGATATTTTTTTCCCAACGATATATCGCGATATTGCGAGCCATCAATCCAGGCTAAAGTCAATAATTACCATTCCATGTTATTAATAATTTCACTAATAAGCAAGCTTCATTACAAGTAAAAAAAAGGCCACTTAATATTTTATTCCAGAAACATATTTCTCTCAGAATTCGGTGAACGTTCTTCACAGGACCTAACGTTCTTCAGGTTCTAGGACCCGAAAAATTATGTTTTCTGTGCTGATTCAGTGACGCGTTCATGTAAACGGCACCTATAACCAGCAAAAGTAATGATTAATAATATGTAAAATATTGCGATGTGACATTTTAATTGTTTATTAATAAACAAGTGTTTTCTGTAAAGATTAAGTTGACAATACTGACTCGCGATCTTCGCAGCAGTGATCGGGAGAAATGCACTTTTCATACAGATTAGGCTATTTTTTTTTTTTTTTAATGGTTCTGTTTAAAAGTAGAGATTTCTGTAGATAATAGTAATATTTCTATTTTATTATTATTATTATTATTATTATTAGGTGTGTGAGGCGAGTAGGCTACCTTTTATGCTGAGTTGCGGTTCATGGATGATAGCTTATAATCTCCAGTTCAGGCGCTGGCTGCTATAGGCTATTTAATATTTATTTATTAAATCCAGGAAATTGGATAATGAAATACTGATTAAAATTAAGATACAATTAATACGAAACGAAATTCGTTTTAAAGAAAGGCTGTGTGCTTTCTGTTTGAGGTATCTGTGAAAGTTTTAAAGCAGTCTTTTACTGCCGCTTTCATAACGGTCGCGTCCTTAATAACATTGTTTTTTCCTCATAAATGTGAACACGAAAAATAAACGACTTTAAAAAAAAAAATCATCCACTACTTTATAACACTCCAGCAAAGTAGCCTACCTCTTTTTGGTCAACATCCTCCTTTTTGTAGACGAAATAGGCTAGTCCCAAATAGCTGATTTTGACTTTTTTTGCGGCGGATCCTCTTCGTAGCGCATTTTTAACTATAGGATTGCCAGTGAATGTTGGCTGTGAGCGGTGAGCTGCGGCACAGCGAACCAATCACTGTGCAGGCACGTGGAACGCGTATGTCACCCCAGCAAAAAGCCATACAACAATCTCGTGTTTACTGTGTGCTACTAACGTTACCCTTCACATCGCATGTTCCGGCGATGTGACTATCGCTCATTCGCACATCGCGATGTCGATGTTAAAACAGAATATCGTTCAGCCCTAGTACTCACATTTAATGTGAAACTTGAGCTTTAGTCAGGTAGGAACATAATAAGATCATATAAGGAACTTGGTGATGACAAAACAACAAATTTACATATCGCCTCTGTCGGGCGGAAACTTAAATAAAATAATAATAAAAAATAAAATAAAAATAAAAATTGAGGTCAAATGGTTTTTGACCAGCCAATGACCGTTATTTTTTCTGTCACTGGAACAGCTTCATCGCATTACGCTTTCATCACGCAAAGGATGTAACATTTATTGTAACTATATGCGCTCACCTTTTCCTGCAGAAATCTCACGGTCAAAATCTCATGATCTGCAGTCAATCATTTTATCCCTTAAAGCTCATCTCTGATCACCAAAATCACATATTTAAATGTTTTTTCCTTGAAAAATAATTCTTCATGCCTTAAAATAGCTTGACTGTAACTCGACACCCTTGCCTCATTTAGTATACGTGGAATATGCAAATGAGCCCCACCTCCACTCACTCACTCAGCTCAGAGATCCACTGGTTGACGATCACACGTTGATCTGATTGGTTACAAGGTAGTTTGTGACGTCAGAAACACCAGCGATTTCAAAGCGTGTTTTTGAGACTGTCTTTGGTTCACTGCAGTTTTAAGGAGGAAATACTCAGCAATGGTGTCGACTTATGAACTTACACATGAACACCATTAAAAACACCACATAGACACATAAACAACATTAAAAACTGGATTTTCACCACTTTAAATATTAAATAAAATTTAATTAAAACCCACATACAGACGTAAAGGATGACCAATAGCATCAATTTTAATAAAACAAAAATGACGAAATGTACAGATACAAGGTTTCGCCCGACAGCGCGATGATATATTCTTATTTGTAACATTTATTTTGTGGAATTTGATAACTTTCCACAGCACACCAGACAACCGTACATGTGTATGTGTACACCGTATGTGTGTGTCCCGTACAGCGCTGTAACTCGTGCCTCACTATCACAGTACGATCATCGTTGAAGAATCCACTAGCTCGTCACGACTGTTTCCCGAAACCATATTGTCGCAAATTGGTCGTTAAACCACGTTGGTTAATGATGTCACGCAGGTGGAGGAGTGATAACTACTTCTTCTAGTGATGCACGATATATCGGCCACCATATCGGTATCGGACGATATCGGTTCATTTTTAATGTTATCATTATCGGCCCAGTAAGAAAATTTGGCCGATATATTAAAGCTGATAAATAATGTATTATCTCCTTCAGCTGAGACACTTCAGATGTGCACTGATCAACATGATGCTTTTGAATTGCTTGAAATATGAATGAAATCACTTTAAAAAAGGAAAATACGGTAATGAGCAGCTCAGGTCTGTCATATCGGCCACATACAATTATAATGAGAACATCATAATTGTGCTTTTGGGACATGGCTTTTAATGGTGAGACTTTTGTTTTTGTATCAGGCTCTCAAAAATTACATAAAATTTGGATTTTAGATTTATCGGCCAATATATCGGTTATCGGCTTTCAAATATAAAGAATCATCGGTTATCGATATCGGCCAAAATGTTCATATCGGTGCATCCCTTCCCTAACTACTTCTAATGAATCTGTTTCAGATCTGAGAGATGTTTTGCTATAAATCACGGACTGGCATCTGAGGACTATTGCTCATTTCTCTCAGTTATTTTGCTTTATTTCCAGATTCACTCATAGACTCGTTCTCACACACTAGAGCTCGTTCACACACACACACACACACTCTTCAACAACTACACTTTACATCTCTTGACAAACTAAAAGACGTAAATGACATTTGCATGTATTGTAAATTAAAGACACAGGTTGTACTGAATGTCAGCTTGATTATTTTGCTCAAGATCAGGATTTATTGAGTCCACATGAACACTAGAAACTCTTCTAACCACAGGTTGAGATCTGTCGTTACACACACACACACACACACACACACACACACACACACAACTCTGTTGTTCGAATGTTCGTTGGAACGATGGTTTCGGGAAACACAGACTCGTTGAACTATGATGAGAATAAACCAAGAGGATCTGTCCGGTTTAAATGTGGTCATCTGTGGTTCACTGAGATCTTTCCTGCTGTTCTCTTCATCTGTTGTCGTCCTCCTCCAGATCAGCTAGTGTGTGTGTGTGTGTGTGTGTGTGTGTGTGTGTGTGTGTGTGTGTCGCTCCAGGCGTGGGCGTGTCTGACTGCAGTAAAACACACTAACAAACACAAACTGCACCAGCTCTCATTGCTCTAACAGCAAGTTTCCAGATGGGTGTGTCGAGCGTTACATAAGAGAGCAAAACAAATATTCCTCGTGTCTATTTCCATGGCATTATCCCGCCCACTCGTGCCTCGAGCTGCTGTGCCTGATGGGAGTTTGATGATGCGGTGTTATGGTGAACTGCTGAAGAAATGAGTTACACACTAATGAAACCCTCAACATCCAGCAGCCGGTCGCACAAATACCCTTAATGTCAGGAAAGCCTCAGCGATACTTCCATCATAATCATGACTGAGGGCTTTTTGTCTTGTGCAGATATTAAAAACAAAAGAGGGCCTGTGAAGTTATTTTGAGTGTTCTTTTGAACTAGTTTTTAATTCTTAATATAGATGCTTAATACGCCGGATTCGCTCCATTCATTTTAAAGCATGTTATGTTTGCATTCAGCAGGCTCTTGTGTTTGTCCACTTATGCTGGACAATATTTCTCAATAATACTTTTCACATGTGCAAAATGGTTTTTAATAAAAAATAAATAAAACTACTGAGCGCACCCTTAACTGCCAGATTCCTAAGACTAGGCTTGCGACGGTAGTCCGTGTTACCCGTGTTCAGAAGCAACACCGGTTACATCACTCGCACACCGCCACCCACCGTGGATTTGATTATTATTATTTTTTAAATAAAGTAATTGAGTTCAGTTAGAGAACAGACACTGTTAAACTGATTAATGAACCGTGAGTTGAACGAGTCGCAGGACAGATACTCAACAGGAGTCAGATGTCATTCATCACGAGAGTGAGGAGCTGATGATGAGGAAGATTTAGTGTCAAAGCAAAATGTAAAAGCGCCTATTTAATTGAATTTATCATTGCACTGATTTGTTGTGTTTTTCATTAAGAATATCAGGCTAATGAACTAATTCAAGCAATCCGCCCCGGATTGGCTCTAATTTGAAAATGAAACTAAAATGCGCACGACCGCACGTGTCCACACGTGAGGAACCAGCAGGATAGAGCGAGCGTTTTTTAGTTCATTCCTATGGAAAAACGATGTGAGGTTGATTTTGCAGTGTTTATTTCTGTAGGAATGTTCATTACACACTTCTGCTTTACTGGCTCAGCCTCACGGGTCTCTTAAAGGGACAGTTCACCCAAAAAAATCATAATTCTGTCATCATTTACTCACCCTCAGGTTGTTCCAAGCCATTTTTTTTCAGGAAGACATTTTGAAGAAAGTTTGTAACCAGGCAGTTTGTATGGAAGCTTGTTTCTGCCACAGAATAAAACATTTTAAAAGATAATTGCGACTTTTTATCTCACAATTGCGAGAAATAAAGTCAGAATTGTGTGTTATAATGTGTATTATGATATAATATGTATTATGAGATATATTATGTAGATATATTATGAGATATAAACTCGCAATTCTGACTCTTTTTCTCACTAATTCGACCTTATATAACACAATTATGACTTTATAACTCACAAATTCTGACTTTATAACACAATTGCGACTTTATATTTCACAATTCTGACTTTATATCTCACAATTCTGACATTATAACACAATTGCGACTTTATATCTCACAATTCTGACTTAACACACAATTGCGACTTTATATCTCACAACTCTGACTTTATAACACAATTCTGACTTTATATCTCACAAATCTGACTTTATTTCTCACAATTCTGACTTTATATCTCACAATTCTGACTTTATAACACACAATTCTGACTTTATATCTCACAAATCTGACTTTATTTCTCACAATTCTGACTTTATATCTCACAAATCTGACTTTATTTCTCACAATTCTGACTTTATATCTCACAATTCTGACTTAACACACAATTGCGACTTTATATCTCACAATTCTGACTTTATTTCTCACAATTCTGACTTTATATCTCACAATTCTGACTTAACACACAATTGCGACTTTATATCTCACAACTCTGACTTTATAACACACAATTCTGACTTTATATCTCACAAATCTGACTTTATTTCTCACAATTCTGACTTTATATCTCACAATTCTGACTTTATAACACACAATTCTGACTTTATATCTCACAAATCTGACTTTATTTCTCACAATTCTGACTTTATATCTCACAAATCTGACTTTATTTCTCACAATTCTGACTTTATATCTCACAATTCTGACTTAACACACAATTGCGACTTTATATCTCACAACTCTGACTTTATAACACACAATTCTGACTTTATATCTCACAAATCTGACTTTATTTCTCACAATTGCGACTTTATATCTCACAACTCTGACTTTATAACACACAATTCTGACTTTATATCTCACAAATCTGACTTTATTTCTCACAATTCTGACTTTATATCTCACAAATCTGACTTTATTTCTCACAATTCTGACTTTATATCTCACAATTCTGACTTAACACACAATTGCGACTTTATATCTCACAATTCTGACTTTATTTCTCACAATTCTGACTTTATTTCTCACAATTCTGATTATTTCTCACAAATCTGACTTTATATCTAACAAATTCTGACTTAACACACAATTGCAACTTTCTATTTCACAATTCTGACTTTATAACTCACAATTCTGACATTATAACACAATTGCGACTTTATGTTTCACAATTCTGACTTTATATCTCACAATTCTGACATAATAACACAATTGCGACTTTATATCTCACAATTCTGACTTAACACACAATTGCGACTTTATATCTCTCAATTCTGACTTTATAACACACAATTCTGACTTTATATCTCACAATTCTGACTTTATAACACACAATTGCGACTTTATATCTCACAAATCTGACTTTATATCTCACAAATCTGACTTTATATCTCACAATTCTGACTTAACACACAATTGCGACTTTATATCTCACAATTCTGACTTTATTTCTCACAAATCTGACTTTATATCTCACAAATCTGACTTTATATCTAACAAATTCTGACTTAACACACAATTGCGACTTTATATCTCACAATTCTGACTTTATTTCTCACAAATCTGACTTTATTTCTCACAAATCTGACTTTATATCTCACAAATCTGACTTTATATCTAACAAATTCTGACTTAACACACAATTGCGATTTTATATCTCACAAATTCTGACTTTATTTCTCACAATTCTGACTTAACACACAATTGCGACTTTATATCTAACAAATTCTGACTTAACACACAATTGCTACTTTATATCTCACAAATCTGACTTTATATCTCACAAATCTGACTTTATATCTCACAAATCTGACTTTATATCTCACAATTCTGACTTAACACACAATTGCGACTTTATATCTCTCAATTCTGACTTTATAACACACAATTCTGACTTTATATCTCACAATTCTGACTTTATAACACACAATTGCGACTTTATATCTCACAAATCTGACTTTATATCTCACAAATTTGACTTTATATCTCACAATTCTGACTTAACACACAATTGCGACTTTATATCTCACAATTCTGACTTTATTTCTCACAAATCTGACTTTATTTCTCACAAATCTGACTTTATATCTCACAAATCTGACTTTATATCTAACAAATTCTGACTTAACACACAATTGCGACTTTATATCTCACAATTCTGACTTTATTTCTCACAAATCTGACTTTATTTCTCACAAATCTGACTTTATATCTCACAAATCTGACTTTATATCTAACAAATTCTGACTTAACACACAATTGCGATTTTATATCTCACAAATTCTGACTTTATTTCTCACAATTCTGACTTAACACACAATTGCGACTTTATATCTAACAAATTCTGACTTAACACACAATTGCTACTTTATATCTAACAAATTCTGAGATAAAAAGTCATAATTGTGAGATAAAAAGTCGCAATTACCAAAAAAATACTACGTGTCTCAGAGCTATTCAATTTCCCACATTCTTCAAAATATCTTCCTTTGTGTTCAACAGGACAAAGACATGTGTACAGGTTTGAAACAACCTGAGGGTGAGTAAATGATGGCAGAATTTTCAGTGCTGGGTGAACTATCCCTTTAACTACTCCTGCAACCCAGTGAACTGATGAGAATTCAGGAAAGTTTGTTCATTTACTAATTGTCAGTGATGAATGACCACAACCCCATGCTCAGTTTCAGGACCGTTGCTACACTGAATGTGATGATCTGACCGGATGTAAAGAATGAAATCTGACGTTTCTTATACCGACGCTTCAGCCCTTCAATAGAGTAACTAACAAATATTCAATAAACACCGCTGAGAATCATAAGTCCTCATCAGGACTCGATGCTAAGGGTTTTTTCTACTGGCCTGATTGGGGAAGTGGTTAAAATGTATTTCTTGCCCTGCCAAAAAAACACATGTGACTCTATGGGCTAACAGAGGCTTCTCATACTGACCATGTTAAAGCTCAAGGGCTGCGATAAGGAGGAAAAACTGCATTAGAATGTTTCACTTAAATATTACTAATATTCAGATTTCAGTTGAAAGGTACTGGTTTGTCTCCTAAATCCACCAGAGGGCGCGCCGAGCAGATCAAGCACTGCTTCAGACCAATCAAACTACAGGAATGTCTGTTAAGAGAGTCCACAACCAATGCTTATCAAACTAATTTATTTTCTTAAACTATGCATAAAAAAACTTTAAAAAGACCATATCTGACTGCAGTCCGGCTCTGATTACATCCAGTCTGTAATATGAGAAAGTTAACGCTTCAGCAGACAATGTTAAATAATATTTAAACTATTTTAAACTCTTTTAGCTACAGTACATTTTAATGTAATCATTATTTAAGTATTTTATTTAGCTGTATGTAAGCAGCACAATGCAGTGTTAACCCTCTGGGGACCAAGCTGTTTTTGGGGCCCTTGAGATGTTCTGACATGCTCTGACATTTGTGCTTTTTTCAGTTATTTATAAACATGTTAATGGCAAAGGTGTAAATTCACTCTATATAGCACAAACAGGCCTACCATAATATGCGAGCAACATGTATGTAGATGTTTGTATTTTTAAGAGAATAATGTTTATGCGTGGTTATTTAAAAAAATAAAAATGAAAGTTGCTGAAATAAGACCACAAAACTCATACAAAATATGTGCCCACAAGACTTTTGACTAATGGATGTTTTCTCTTCGAGTTCTAGCTTCAAAATTATGTGAAAATAGTCTTGCTTTATCGTTCACAAAACAAAATACATTGATTTAAATGGTGTAAAACAGGTTTTGCTTGGAAAGCCAATATGCGAGGGGGAGGAGTAGTTTACACCTTAGATTACCCAGTCCCACCCACTCTGCATAATGACTCTGCATAATTAGCCATTCATTCAGGTGTGACACTGACTGAGCCACAATGCAAGGACAAAAGATATATTTTGAAGAAGACTTATATTGACCATTTAAGATTTTGCTTACATCTATCTTGTAAATATGTTTTGCTATTTTATTAAAAAGGTTACAATTACAACAATAATTACAATTTCAGCAATATTTCTGCAAAAAAGTACTCTTTCTTTGTAAAAAAAAAAAATCTCAAGCTTTATGCCCGTGGGTCTGTTTGCCTGTTTGACTGAATTTTCGCGGAGTTATAGATCATTTTCGAACGCGTTTCAAATGGGAGTTTACTGACAGAGAGAAGGCAGAAATCGCATCATGTTAATTTTTCTTTATTTGTCAAAAAGCAAAACACTTTATTTTTATTGTGAGTATACAGAAAAAAAATAGAAACTGAACAGGATCGATTGATGTATTACACGAAAATGAAAGATCAAAATTAACAGAGCATTTTGTGTTTATTTTTCATTGCTAAAAAAAAAAACGAGCAAAACGCGCGGGCGCGTTTTTGGTCCCCAGAGGGTTAATGTTCAAACTGTGTATTTACAAAAAGTGTCTGACATTAATAAATACTCTTATTAGGAATAAAACGGCCTGGTTATGAGCTGTGTTAGCTGTAGCTGAAGAGCTAGGCCTACTACACTACTGTATATTAATATTGGTCATTATGATGGTACTTGGTGTAAAAAGTCTGAGAACCACTGGTCTATAGTGACTAATTAAAGGAACTGGTTAGAATCAAGTATTTGCAGATCAGTTCCAGTGGGCTATTAGTGCCCCTGACTGGGAAAGCTCATTTCTGGCCCTGGTGTCAGTGGGATCTTTCTCATGTCCGTATCTCTCCTACACGTTTGCTCACTCTACGTGTTCGTGTTTTTACAGTGAGGTAGTTCTGTTGCGCATGAGTTTACACACCGCACAAGGAAGCTTGATTTCAACCGTAAATTGAATTTACAAAATAAACAAACAACAAATAAACAAATTACCAGCAAAAAATACAAATAAATATAAAATAAAGAGTGCTTTGAGGTTTTCAGGTCTAACAGTCTTCAGGTACAGCAATACTATAGAAATAAATTGAAATTTTCATTGTATGAATTAAATCCAGATGAATTATTCTCGCTATCTTCTGTTGTGTGATTAACATTAATGACAGACGGCATCAGGAATATTAGGACGCTGTCTCTTTAAGAGCGAATGCACGGATCCAATATACTGATACACACGTGTGTTCTTCCTCAGCTGTTTCTGTTCTCTTGAGACCTCACCGACTGTGTTTATGTGAATACTCACCAAGACCGGCTTTTTGACGTACTTTTGTGTGTTTCTGACCGTTTAAGCTCAATAATCTGTGGAAAGCTCTCAGTTTGGCATCCATGAGCTGTTTGAGAGACGGCGTTATGTGTGTGCGCTCTGAGGACGAGTCTCTCAGAAATGAATGCTTTAAATCTCTTGAATGTTTACATTGACAAGGTGTGCACATGATAAACTTTAGTGACGATGCAACACTGGTCAGGCGAGTGAACGTCCGTCCTGAACCGCGACTGAACGTCTTGTATCGCGGCGCGCAGCTCGCTAGCACAGACGACGTGATCGAGGCCTGTAAAATGACACTGTTGAGCTACACTGCCTCACTAGGTCAGGAATGTCCACAAGCTGTGCTGGTAAAGGACGAGACGGACTTGAATGAGGTCAAACCTGAAATGTTAGTTTTGCACTGTTTTGATCTGGAGGAATGCTGGGAATGTGAGTATCTGCCTTTATTGATCCCTTGTGCAGTGAACCATTCACCAGCTCCAGTTTCATCACCAGGGAAATGCAGACATTCTTGACAGTGTTAATAGTTTGTAAGGTAGTTGTTAAGTTGCAATCATACAGCAGTTCTTGACAGTTAAAATGTTGGAAAACTAGGCTATGGTGTTGAACAAAACTTTCAATATTTATACAGTCTGGTGGTTTTCGCGTTTTTTATTTTTTATGTCCATGAAATGAATGTACTATATTTTAGTTTGATAATGTTTTTTATGTAATATTTTGTATTTTTAGGGGATTTTTTTTATACTAAATTATATTTACGCTGTATTTATAATCCACTTATTCACTTTTTGAGCTTAGACCTGAAAAAATGTCCAACTTAAACTGTCATAAATCTTGAATGCTTTAGAGCGACAGACTGAAGTTTGATCTCTTTTCAAAGACGACACTTGGCAGATTATTGCTGAAGTGAAAAAAGTTGTAAAAAGTGAACTTAAAAAAAGGAACAGAATTTTACGTGTATTGTTATGAAAAATGCACAAAAATAGGCTACTATTACATTTTTTAGATAAAATATATATTTTCAAAATCACGTTTTACTCTAAAAACTGCAAGAAAAGCCATAAATCTAAACAAGTTGTTCCAAATTTGAGCCTGATATCTCCAGAAATGAGCTTTCGGTCAGATTTAGTTTGGCTGCAGTACCGAACGCTTCCACTAGAGGAAACTCGTCTCCCATTAATCTCCAATGCGCTCATTTTTGACGGCGAGGAGCACAAGTGTGACTATTCTTTTCAGGACCATTTAACCTTTTCCAATCATGTCCATTATTTTTTTTTGTGTGTTCTCACAGCAAGTGCCAAAACCTTTACGAAGTTTCGTACCATTCCAATGAATAATAAAAAATAAAAAACGTTCAGGCAAAAAAACGGGCAAAAATGACCGAAGAGCACCAGAGGGTTGATGGGGCCCAAATCCGGTGTGGGAAACACACGATTGCTCCAGATACTCGCTCACGGGTTTTTAGTGCAATCAAACACGATTCAGAATCGTTCAAGAAAGAATCGCGATGCATTGCTGGATCGTTTTTTCCCACTTATCTCCAATGTGATGCGTCTTTCTGCTGTGATGAGACTAAAGCAAAACTACATGAGCAGTGCGTACACTGGCTGTTATAAATGAGCCCAGAATGATACAGTATATATAGATGTGCATTCAGTTTCTGACAGCCTTCAACAGGACAAATGGAAGAATAAGAAAACGCTCGCTTTGACTCGTCCGGCTTGAACATGTTTCCCAGCAAGATCCCAGTGTCAGGAACAAGTGTATGGTTCATCTTAAACCTCCTCAGTGCAGAGTGAGGAGTCTCCAAACAACACTGAACCAGCCGTTGTGCTGAGACACGTGTGTGTGTGTGAATGAAACGCTTCTTCAGAGGCGCATTGACAGTTCTCTGAGTGTGATTCATGACTGTAACTCTTGTGTGATTCAGGCTTCAGGGCTCTTGTGAAATCTCCCGATCAGTCATAGAGAGGTTAATGACGAGCTCCAGTCGAGGACGGCATCATTCACACGTGTCAGATCACTAGTGTGAGGATTGCTGGATTATCATGAGATGGTAATCGTTCTGTTGTTTTCAGTGAGAGATGTGAGTAAAAGTAAAGATCATGTTCCATGAAGATATTTTGTAAATATAGCAAACCTGTTTTTTTTGGACAACTTTAAAGGAGATTTTCTCTATATTTAGATTTTTTTTGCACCCTCAGATTCCAGATTTTCAAATAGTTGTTCAACTTTAATTTCCTGGTGATGAACCTGATCCTGATCCGAGCGTTTCCTGCTGCAGTGCGTTGTGGGAACCTGACAAGTCGAAGCATGTAGCGAGTGTGTGATTTGCATGGCTGTTTCCCGTGCCCTTCAGTGCTGTTCCTGTGGCCCGCGGCTCACTGGAGCGTTCGCTCAGCCTTTCTGAAGCGCTTTCTGTTCTGTTGATCACTTCCACTGAGAAGGCGGTAACCCACAACCTGCTGAATGTGTTCATTTTAAAGTATTCTTAATAGAGGTGCACCACGATCGATTATTAGTTGGTATTAGGGCTGCACGATACTGGGGAAATATGCGATATGCAATATTGTTGTTGAGTATTGCGATAACGATATTTCTTGCGATATAACATTTCCCCAGAGAAATGCTATTTTTATCATATTTATGCTATATTCTTTTTTTATCATTTTTTATATGTAGTGATCATACTAAAATAAACAGGTAGGCTAATAGATATTTCTCTGATCTTCAGAAGAATATCTCAGTTTTTTCATAAGGAGTTAACGTTACACATGCAACACTTTGATTAATGGTTGTCTGTGAGACTACTTGGCATTTCGTTAGCAGTTTTGCTAGATTTGGGCTTACACTTTTTGAAGAAAGAAGGGGATAGCGGCGCGGTCGCGCTCTCCATGCGTTTTTAGATGCAATAAGTGAACGGCCCCTTACACAGTACCTGCATTTATGACACGTCTTCTCTATTGAAGCCAAAATATTGCCATATTTCAGACGTGCAGTTCTCTTTAGGCACAGGTTCTTCGGCCCGATCTAGCCAATAGCATAATAGCACCTACTGGGGAGGCGGGTATAAAGATAGTAAGGCCCCATTTGATTGGTCAAATTTGGATAAACAACCTATGCATGCATGCATCACACAAATGCTTGGCATATAAAATAAATGCAATTTATCGCGCCTGCGATACGGATATCGCATATACTATTATCGCGATAACGATAATTTTTCGATATATTGTGCAGCCCTAGTTGGTATATTGGTATTTATGTGCACCAGAGATTCTCTGATTAATTGCTGTGTTTCTCCTTGTCAGGCGATCATAAACTCATATGCAGTGTGTGTGTGTGTGTGTGTCGTGCCACTCTGTGAGGATTATTTTACCATCGATTTTGGGCTTGTTTTAATTGCTATCATTTCTGTAAGTAAAGATATGGCTTATTTTATCTCTTTATTCTACTTGACACATAAACCGAATTATAATTTGAAATTTACCACAGATGATCATGATTAAAGTGAGCCATAAAACAACGTAACACACTTGGTGTGTGACGGTGAGGAAACTTTCCCACCGGTTAATCGACGTGTGACAACACTGGTAATGAAGGCCCCGAATTAGTGCCAATTTGGGGGCGACATTTGCTTGAGCGGTGGGTTTATTCTTATTCTTAATGGAGAACAACTAATCCTTTGCAGGTTCTCTATTAGCATTGAGTTTAATTCCAAAATATTGCCAAAAAGGCGCTTTTACATGTAGCTCTGAAGCCGAACCTTCCGCCATCGTCTTGTCAGTCAGCTCCTCGCTCCTGTGATGGATGAGATCTGACTCCGGCTCACGTTCAGATACGTTCAGTTTTTTAAAGAAGAAAAATGTAGAAGCCGCGGTGGGCAAGTGATGTAACCGGTGTTGCGCCTGAACACTGTGTAAAACCAGTAACACAGACCATCGCATCAAGCCAAGTTGAGAGATGTTAAAATAAACCTCACAGAACCACATGACATGCTAATCTGGTTAAACACAGCCCGTCTGATGGTTTTCACGCACAAATACTCATTTTCCTTGTGAATGAATTAGTTGAAACCTTTCCAATATTATGACACATGACTATCCAGTCTCTGTTTTTACTGTATTCCTATTATGATTATTATGATTGTGCGCGCAGACACATATTATACACAATTTAAAGGTGACCTATTATGCCCCTTTTCACCAGATGTAATATAACTCTATGGCTAGGGCTGTGCAATTAATTGAATTTCGATTTCGCTTTCGGCTCCCAACGATCACCAAAGTAGTACAATCGAGTAAAAACGATTATTTTGCCATGTTCTGTTTTGAAAGAACGCTCTAATTGTGTCTTGTGTTGTGAATGACACGCGCACATCCGCCCCTCCCGAAGCGTAAACTCTCTCAGCTTGACTGTTTAAACTGATAAGACTTTAGTAAACTTTAGTTACGATGCAATACTGGCCCGATTGTGCAAGTGACAATTCCGTCATGTCCCGACTCCTGAACGCGAGAGTGTGGTTTCGACGCTTGCCTTGTCCAACCCATGTTGAGAGACGGAGAGAGAGAGGACGCGGCACCGCTGAACACTCACGCCGTTTGTGGAATTGCGTCTTGGAGAAAGTTTTAAAATGATTGATTTGATTTAGGGCTGCACGATTTGGGGAAAATGTCATATTGCGATAATAGAGGTAAATATTGCGATTGCTAGGGTTGCAAAGTTTCCAGAATTTTTGGAAACTTTTCAGGATTATTTGGAAACTTTCTGGAACTTTTAGAAAGTTTCTGGAAATTTACCAGAAATATTCAGCCCCTTTACTTTGCAACCCTAGTGATTGCGATATGCGATATAATAAACAAATGGTTTCATGAGTCGACTTGCTTGGTTCTCAAGGAAAATAAATGCACACTCAGATTAGTGATAATCTGCCTAAAGACAAAAGTTCTTTAGTCAAGAGCAGTGAGTGTTTTTCTCTGTTCCCTTTGTTCTTTGATTAACTTTAGCGACAGATATAATTAGTGGCTACTGTGTACTGTCCCTTTAAGAGCAGCCGCTGCTGTCAGAGACGCGGATCTCACACGCGCCTCATTCTCTCACGAGTCACAGCTCTTCACGTTCATCATAAGACTACTCTTATGTTATGAAGATACTCGACAAAAAGACATGTTGGCATAATTGTGTGTGTTATTGTTCGTTCAAGCTGGAAAGAGAACTGTATTCTGGGCTGTTTTGTGCGCACGCACGATAGCGCGAGTCTTTCTGTGTGTCACAGTCAGGACATTCACTGACAGCGCGTTCATTTAGGCATACATGTGTGTTGTTCGTTCTACCGCGAAAGAGAACTTGATACTGGCGCGCGTCTATCTGTGGGTCGTGTATGTGTGTGTGTGTGTGTCAGGAGGACATTCACTGACAGCGCGTTCTTTCTTGTCTTATCGCGCATGAATGGTTTAACAGCATTTGCATGAATAAGAGCGGGATCATGTAACACTAGCCAAAGGATGCCAAAAATTAACAGATGCTGCGTTAATTGCGTTAACAGCGCTACTTTGTTTATTTAATATAAAATCGCAGCATTTTGCGTCATATAATCGTGTAGGCTTGACATCGCGATTGCGATTGCGATACGATTAATCGTGCAGCACTAATTTGATTTTATAATCTGTGGATTAATTTAGGCGACTCATACAATCTACATGCTAAAGTGAATCAATGTTTGCGGGGGAATTTCCCGCATTATAAGGTGGTAGACCTGCGGGAATTATTAAAATACTCATTGAATTATTATCTGTTATATTATTTATTTTAATAGTTCAAAAAGGACAATCAATGTTCAAATTTCGATTTTTTTTTTTTAAGAATTGTTGAAAGGTGTCTTTGGTAACACTTTACAATAAGGCTCATTAATTAGCATTAGTTAACTACCTTAGTTAACATTAACTAATAATGTTTTATACTTCTACAGCATTTATTAATCTTAGTTAATATTCATTTGACCATTTACTATACGTTATTAAAATGAAAGGTTGTATTTGTTAACATTAGTTAATGCCAGAGCCGGACAGTAACGGAGTACATTTACTTGAGTACAGTACTTAAGTACAATTTTGAGGGATCTGTACTTTACTCGAGTATCATTTTTGGGGAGTACTCATGACTTTACTCAAGTACATTTGAGAGGCAAATATTGTACTCTTTACTCCACTACATTTCTATCCATAACTGTGAGTACCCGTTACTTCTTCTAAAAAAAAAAAAAGGAAAAAAGAAACATCTCGGAAACCCTCAATTTGTTGTTTCCCTCTCAAACGTGATTGGATTGTGCAGGCGCCACTGATTGGGACAGCCTATCAGCAATCACCTTCAGCTTTCCGCCAAAGTCAACTCCATGGTCAGATTTAGATAAGAGACGAAACCATGGGATTCGCATCCCGGGAATGTGCCAACCCGTGGCCCCACCTCGCTAGACTATTTCAATTTTCTGAACAAGTTAATGATAGTTTTCGCTTCAAGTGTTTGCTGTGTTTACCAGTGTAAGCACTGTGGCAGCAGTAATGCAATATTTAGAAAATGTACTCTTGTACTCTTGATACTCAAGTACTTTTAAAAACAAGTACTTCAGTACTTTTACTTAAGTAGACATCTGACTGTAGTACTTTTACTTGTACTTGAGTAACATTTAGTAAGGGGTATCTGTACTTTTACTCAAGTAATGTAGCTGTGTACTCTGTCCGCCTCTGGTTAATGCACTGTGAACTAACATGAACAAACGCTGTATTTTTATTAACTAACATTAACAAACATTAATAAATACTGTAACAAATGTATTGCTCATTGTTAGTTTGTTAGTTAACTAAAACATTAACTAATGTTAACTAATTAACCTTATTGTAAAGTGTTACCGTGTCTTTTTACTAAATGCAACACGTTCCCAAAGTCATGTGAAATAATCGTGATTTCAATACTGACCAAAATAATCGTGATTATGATTTTTTTCCATAATCGAGCAGCCCTATATCAGCCTCGTAGTTCTTTGACATTTTAACACGTTATAAATAACCTGAAGTAACATTAACACTCTTCGCGCCACTGTGTATGACATTTGCTGTTTGTTTTGCTGACGCGCGGGCCAGTGACTGGCCAATCAACTAGCCCGACATACTCTTTTACTGGCCCCGGGCCATCGGGCCATTGCTGATGTCGAGCAAATATAGTTACAAAAGTTATTCAGCGAAGAACGAGTGAATTTGCTCTGTCTTTTGTTGTTTGATTAGTGTTATTATAGAGATGCAGCAGGAATATTAGTGTTATTATAGAGACGCAGCAGGAATATTAGTGTTATTATAGAGACGCAGCAGGAATATTAGTGTTATTATAGAGACGCAGCAGGAATATTAGTGTTATTATAGAGACGCAGCAGGAATATTAGGCTACTGTCACTTTAAGAGCTGCACAATACAGTAACACACGCCATGTGCGCTTCAATGTTTTAAAATCACGTTAAAATCACTTTGGATGTGTGTGTGCAGCACAGAAAACAGTCATATTGAAATACTCACAAAGGAATCGATAAGAGGAATCGAAATTTTGATTTCATAACAAGTATCCGATTCCAGAATTCCCAACCCTAGATCTCGCAGAACATATCTATAGTCTGCTTTCTTAGTTCAGTGCTTTGTAGAGCTGGACATCGACACACATTTCATGATTTGATTTGATTCTGAAAGCTTTGATTCTGAAAGCTTTATGCCGAACCTCACATGATATATAACAGGAATATAACTCGCGTTTCTTTCTGTGATTTTTTTGTTTGTTTTGTTTTGTTTCCAGATATGATATTTCACTGTACAACGTTGAAACCTGAGAACTGATAAGAATTTTAAAATGAAGAAGAGATTAATAAATCAAATACAACCTGATGTGATTTATTTTATTTGATCAAAAGCATTTAGTTCGTATTTGAAAATATGTATTTCATTAGTATCTGCAGAACATCTGCCTGTAGAATCATGATCATAACCACATTAAATGCACATTATGAAGAATATTCTTGATCTAAAATAAAGTCTTTGGTTATAATCTAGGAATACGACTCTCTTCTCCACTGGGTGCCTGTTTTCCAGAGTTAGCTCGTTGTGCAGTTACAGATGGAGATGGGAAACTGAAGAGGATGTAAACACCAATTAAAGGACATTTTAATAGAAATGTATGCTAATATACAGATGTTTATATAGTTTCACCTTCAATAACTGCACCACATCTTCAACCTGTTGCTTAATAATTAGTGGTTTGCATCATTTACAACAAAACACCAAGATGGGAAACTATAAGCAGAGACCGATGAATTCCCAGTGGAGCAGATTTACTGCTATCTACTGGTTTCCAGTGTGTAACAATGATCTTCTCAACAGAACTATTAATGTTTCGACTAAAATGCACCATCGTTTTTGGTGCAGGTGCACTTTAAACACCAGTCGCTATCGGCCAATCACAGTGTGAACAGATCTTTAGTCCTGAGTGATGCTGATCAGATGTGTGTGTGTGTGTGTGTGTGTGTGTGTGTAGGACCTGAACACCATCTACGCTCACCTGTACCACATGGACGTGCTGTCTCACCTCAGAGAACACCAGCTCAGGTGAGACTCTGCAAAACACACACAATTCCTGTCAACACTGGTTGTTCTAGTCTCTTCTGCTCACCAGAGCTGCATTCATTTGATCCAAAATACAGTAAAACTATGAAATATTATTCCAGTGTAAATCAGCTGTTGTCTATGTGAATATACAGTAGAGTGTAATTTATTCCTGTGATCAAAGCTGAGTTTTCAGCATCATTACTCCAGTCTTCAGTGTCACATGATCCTTCAGAAATCACTCTGATATGATGATTTGATGCTCAAGAAACATTTATGATTATTATCAGTGTTTCAAGCATTTATTTGAAATGGAAAGATTTTGTAAGATTGTACATGTCATCCCTAGCGAAAAATATAAATACTAAAATGTATTTTAAATACACTTATTTAGTGCTAAGTAAACTAAAAATACATATTTATGTACTACTTACTTAATATAAATACCCTGCAATTGTAAACTAAAGATGTACTTAAGTGTACTTGATTGTGTTAAAGTGGAACTATTGCAAGTGTACTTTAGGTACACTTAAAATATCTTGCATTTAAAGACTGATATTAGACAGAGATCATAATAGTGATATTAAACACATTTTAGGCTTAATAATAAGACATGTGCAGTGTGCACTAAAGAAATACTCCAAATAAAGTTAAATTATAATTTATAATCAGTAAGTCTTAAGTCATATGTCAATAAATATGTTAATGGGTTGAAGTATACTTAGCATGAAATACATGTATTTTAAATAGATTTTGGTATAGATTTTTTTTTTTAAGGGATTAAAAAAAAAAAGTGTCCTTGCTGAACAAAAGTATTCATTTCTTAAGAAAAGACAAACACTTTTTCACTGTGTGTGTGTGTGTGTGTGTGTGTGTCACAGGTCCATGTGCATGACGGCCAGATATGAGCGCTATGATGCAAACCACGTTCTCTTCTAGTAAGTACATCTCTGCATGTTATGACATGATTATATGCTAGATTATAGTTATATACATAGATATGATTGTCAAATACATGTAAGTGAATGTGTTTTGTCGTTTAAACACCTTTATAATGATCATGTTAGTCGATCTATAACATGTAAATTCATCCATTTCTCCCGAAATACATAAATGTAAGTGGCCAGAGAAGTGGGAGAAGAATAGAGTAAACTTTATAGTTATCTACACAATGTATATCTGATATAAATAAAACAAGATATCAAATTATAACTGAAAGGATTGAACATCAGTGTGTATTTAATAGGACTGCCCTCGACAGTTTTTCCAGTCGTCTAGTAGTCGTTCAATTAAGCGTTTAGTCGACTAATCGTGTGTTTATATTAATGACCCATAAATCATATGAGCCTACTTGCCGATATAAAACACATAGCCTCACCAGAGCTCAAACGCACGCACTGCGCTCCAGCAAACGTGATGATTATGAATGTGTGTGAAGGAGACTGTCTAAACATTATAGGTTATTGATGATGTTTTGTGTGTTTTCGGCTGCAGAGAGTGAATGAACGATGCTGAGTCGTCCTCTCCGCATATATGCACGCTTCATATGGATTACATAATCTGAGAATAGCTATTTTCCACTTGAATTCATTTGTTTAAAAGTAGACATGAACAAGTGATGCATGTGTGTCACGCAGTACGAGCTCTCCACACAAACTGATTGCGTTACTTAGTTACTTTTTTAGAAAAGTAATGCGTTATGTTACTTTTGCGTCACTTTTTTTTCTCACCTGGGCTGGGCTTTTCAAATAGCGCAGCATATTTTAAACTAATCGGTTAACCGGTTTCAACCGGCTAATGAGGCTCGGTGGTCGGTCAAGAAAATTTTTCGTTTTCGCCATCCCTACCCTAAACCGACCCTTAACCTCATTATAACCTGATCCCTAAAACCAAGTCTTGACCCTCAAACAGGCCTTTAAAGGCTCTCAGGAACTGAGGACCGGCCAACATGTCCTCACTTTACTCTCTTTGTCCTCACTCCAATGGTCTAAAACTCAAACTGGTCCTCACAAAGATAGTTGTACAAGTACACACACACACACACACACACACACACACACTCACAACGCCTCTGCACTTCGATTTGTCTCAACATGAGGACAGGAGAGCTAGAAAAAGTAACTGAGATATTTTTAAAAGTAACGCGTGACTTCACTAGTTACTTGAGAAAGTAATCTGATTACATAACCCCAGTTACTTGTAATGAGTTACACACAACACTGTATATCAATGATACTAAAATAAGTCGTCGTGTCGGGGGTCCTTCATATGACTGGGATGTATTGCGATGATGTCACGATGCTGATGTCATATCCTGTTTGTGTTCCAGCGCTGACAGCATCTCCGTGTGCTGGTTCGTCCTGCTCTCGGGATCAGTGCTGGTGAAGGAGCACATGTATCTGGCCCGATGCTGGTATGTACTGCGCCGTGTGTGTGTGTGTGTGTAGAGAAAGCCTACACAACTGCGCACATATATATTCAAATGTGCATATCTATAGACTAAACACGTAATACATCATAATAAAGTTTTTCCCAGAAAAGGTTTGTGTTCTCGAGCACTGAACACTGGTGTTGTGCGGAGGGATGGGACGGTATGAAAACTTCATATCACGATAATAGTGACCAAAATTATCGTGATTATCAATATTATCACGGTTTTGTTAAAACGAGATGAAAGTGTTCAAAAAGAACTGATGCTCACACTGAAGACATTTCAACAAGTTTTATCTTGGAAAATCAACAAACAACAAATGAAACGAGCAGCTCTGTGCACTTCTTTAAGCAAGATTATATTCCCTGGCATTTCCTTCCTTATAATGACCGTCGTCAATAGCAACGCATTATAACACCGCGCACATGTATCGCAGCGGACGCGCTCTCTCGTTTCATTCAAATACAACTTGCCGTCTTGCGATAATTTTTATCAAACTCTGTTTGCAGATCGAACTCTGTAAATCAACTGTGAGTTGATTTATTGTTTACAGAGTTTGATAATATTGTTGTGATCATCTGATCTGGACGATTGTTTGGTACGCTGTACAGAATTAATTTATAAACAGGTTAGATTTAAAACATTAATCTCAGTTCATGTCCCTGTAATTATGTGGTAAAAAAATAAATAAAATAATCGGTGTAACAAGTGTACAACATACATTATTATCCGTTAAATGTCCCTCTTAATAGTCTTGTTTGACCTTGATCGTTTGTCTTTGGCTCAAAGCCTCTTGCTTGCGAACTTTTCTTCACGGAAGCTTCACGTTTATTTCAAGTGAGTGAGATCAAATATTTCACCTCAAAACAACATTTTGTGCCTAATTATTTCCCAGATGTAGTTTTGGTGTCGAGGTCAAAGTTAACTTGCCTTGCGTTCGCTGTAAACAGTGGGTGATGGTCACGCAAGACGACTCGGCGGATCTGAAGTGTTTCCTCCTATTGCAGTGACTTTTCTTGTGCATGTTCTGCAGACAGGGGGACCATCCTCGATTAAGTTTCCCTCAGGACTTTTATAAAAGTTAAAATATGACCACACCTCAGATCATAGCTGTCAACATTGAACATTGAAAATAAGGGAGATTTCCCGGAATCCATCCCCAAAATAAGGGATTTTTTTTTTACACGATTCTTACCCACAAACTTTAAAAAAAAGCACTAATCATTAACAGTCTAAAGCGTTTATAACCACACAATATATATTAAAGAATGACAGACCAATGGACGTGTTTAAAGTGCTTTATTTATGAACAAAGTAAACATTACTTACACATTTTCATTTGCTACAACGTGTTTTAGCTTAATGTTGGGAGACAGAGTAAGAAAGAAACAGAGAGAAATAGACAGACAGACAGAAAGAATGTGTGTAAGAGGCAGTTGAACAAATGGATAGAGACAGTAAAGGTATGTACACTGTCTTTCTCTCTCTCTCTCTCTCTCTCTCTCTCTCTCTCTCTCTCTCTCTCTCTCTCTCTCTCTCTCTCTCTCACACACACACACACACACACACACACACACACACACACACACACACACACACACACACACACACACACACACACACAGTCTTTCTCACACAAACACTCTCTTTCTCTCTCTCTCTCTCTCTCTCTCTCTCTCTCTCTCTCTCTCTCTCTCTCTCTCTCTCTCTCTCTCTCTCTCTCTCTCTCTCTCTCTCTCTCTCTCTCTCTCTCTCTCTCTCTCACACACACACACACACACACACACACACACACACACACACACACACACACACACACACACACACACACACACAGTCTTTCTCACACAAACACTCTCTTTCTCTCTCTCTCTCTCTCTCTCACACACACACACACACACACTGTCTCTTTCTCTTTCTCTCTCTCACTCACACTCACTGTCTTTCTCTCACACACACACACTGTTTCTCCCTCACACTCTCAGAGTTTACATACAGTATTTATCAAATACAAGCAATCAAGGCATAATTTGGACCTACGTGGCTGCTTGTCAGGTAGTGGAAGGTGGTGGTCTCCCATTTACTCAAATATCGGCATAATGTCCTCGGTTTTGGTTGGTGGTTAATTGGGTGATTTTGGCCGTCGGCGTCCTGATCCATCATCGCACATCACACTCATCTACTCTACTCTACTCTCCTTGAAGTTCACTTCCCGGCCGCTACTTTTCCCCTCTTCCTCCCGCCGGCGCCGCTGCAACTGTCTTCTTCTTCTTCGATAGTAGCCTAAGCTACTGTGTGTACTGCCACCTGTTTTACTGGAGGTCTAGCGACATAAGTGCAAGCCACTTCACAGACACAGATAGTTGCGTGTTCTGAGTTAACACAGAGCGTAAAAATACGGGATATTTTACGGGAAAATACTCAAACGGGAAAAGAGCTAAAATACGTGAGAAACCCGGAAAAAACGGGAGGGTTGACAGCTATGCCTCAGATCTGGTCCTCTTAAAAGGCTGAAAGTCTCCCGAGCACGGCCACTGCCTTCCGCCATTCCTTCTCCAATAAAACAACAACGCTGCGCCTGCGTCAGACTGTTGCTCGCTGGAGTTACAGTGAGTTATTAAAATCATGATAATCAAACATGGTTTTAATGATAACTAAATTTTAAACGATAATACTAACCGTCAGTACATTATATCGTGGTTTATAGTGAAACCGGTAATCGTCCCATCCCTAGTTGTGCGGGTGATCAGCCGGATTAGGGGTGTAGTGTTAGAGCGGTGTGTGTTAGCGAACCCTAAGGTTATAACTAATCATCTTTACAACGGAAGTGAATCAATCAAAACTAACTTTATCTGGACAATAACTTTATTCTAGAGCTGCTGTAAAGCCTAAACAATCCCTGTGACTGTAATCTCCTGTTATCACTGTAAAGCTGCTGAGAAACATCTATATTGTTAAAGCGCTGTGTAAATGAAGGAGACTTGGCTTGTGGACAAATGAAATCATGCATGTGATGATGTCATACAAGTGATGTGTGTGTGTGTCAGTTTAAAACAGCAGGTGTTTCACTTCCTCAACATGCCTCTCGTTTCTCTTTTCTCATTCCAGCATGAGACTTCCTAATTGTTCTCAACAACAAAAGAAAAATCATGTTATCTAGTGCTATGTTTAGTAGAACCGGCCAACCAATCATCCGCCGACTACAGCTGGAAGCTCGTTCAGTCTATAAAGTTACGTTTCTCTTGTCAGCGTTAGCATGTCTCTGAAGAAAACGCTCAATTTGAGGAGTGTTACTTTTGCAAAAGTGGAAATAAAAGGCCAGTGCTGTGATTGGCTGACGTCATTTACAGCATGTCATGTGTTTTGATACTCGAGATGGCAAGCGTTGTGGTGTGAGTCAGATCCCAGCAGAAGGAATCGAAACAACTGGGTATGTACTGATTTTATTAGCAACTCTCACACAACGATACGCTTGGTGTCTGAAGGGCAGACACCCCACGTGAATAGGAAAAAATAATTAACTAATAGATATCAGCATGAAACTTCTCCAGTTGATTACTGACATTAAGACAAATATCTTTTGTATTACAAGTTTTAAGAATATTTATGTCTAAATATGCAGATTAGGTAGTATCTCATTAAATATGCGCTATTTTGCATAAATTTCCAGAAGAGAAATCTGACCATTGGATGAAGCCAGATTCAAAATTCTTGTTTCATTTTGTTGACACATTACAGTCAAGGGTTTTTACTGAGGGGATTTTGGATATCTCTTTTTATCACTCCATTAATCAGAAAAAACTGTCAACAGGCATAACAAAAATAAATTTTCGCCCCGTTATTAGGTATAAAATGTTGTATAAATCAGAATCTGAATGATATATGAACAAACCCCTTCTGTAAGAACCTTAAGGATATAGATAGGAATACAGCTGGAAAGTTTGGTGTGTGTAAGAGCTGCTGAAGTGGAGATTTCTGGCTCAGAGTTTGAGAAAAAAAACATTTTGAGAAAACGGCTTTTAAAATTAACATCAGCCAATGAGATTTCGCTTCAGAGTTAAATACCCCATTGCACTTTCACGATTGGTTGCTGATAAAAAGCATCACCATTCTCAGATTTCACATCCAGGCTTTCATATTTTAAACTGCGGAGTTAGTTTGAGCTCTGAAACTTGCAGTATGTTTATATGGTTTATAAGTGTAAATATAAAGAACATTTTGATTCTCCATTTCATGACTCCTTCAATTTAACTAGTAAGGAACGTTTTCTTAATTCAGTTTGAATGAATTTCATATTTTGCCAGTATTTGGTGTGTGTGTGTGTGTGTGTGTGTTAGGGGTGTGCTATATTGGCAAAAAATGATATATCCATATTTTCTGGGATTTTATTGAGAACGATAATTGGATGATATATTATGGGATTTTTTACATTTTAAGGTTTTTTTCTAACCTAATTATCATATTTTGTGTCAAATTCGTACATTTTATCAATAAATTAAATTCTAATAATAAGACACAATAGGTCTGTTACCAATCAAAAGAAATCAGTGTCAACATCACTGATCTTTCCAGATCTGAAGTGTGTTTAAGACTCTCAGAGGAACATGAGTGTATTAAAGCCATGATTACACATGCAGAAATAATGTTCTGTTGTCTTAAACATGAAATGTTGAATATCGATATTTGAAATGATTTAAATCGTGAAAAGATACTGTGTGAAATTAAACCGCCAGTAGGTGGCAGCAAGTCACCATTAATGAGTGAGTCGTTGAGATTCAACCGATTCATTCAAATGGCTGATTCATTCAGGAAGGAATCATTTGTCTGAATGAGTGAGTCATTGAATCATTCATTCAGACGATTTGTTCATTCAGTAATGAATCACCGCTGTGTGTTGCTCAGAGACGCAGAACAGTCCTGGGGTTTTGTTTTGAACTATTTTGGTCAGCGAAAACAGGCAATATTGTGTTTAAAATGTAAGTCGCTTAATATTAACTTCTTGTTTATTGAACTTCAATAACTCAATATCACATTTGTTTTAATGCTGACATCTGGATAAAAACAGCACTCTTCGTAAGATATTGATTAACTATATTAAATGATCTAAATATAAAAGACATAGAGGGGCATTTTTGCAGCCTTATCATGAATTTTGGGGACATTTTAGCATTTTAATAGAGTAAATCACACAGTGGAAGCGTGCGCTGTAACAAACAATGTATAATTTACGGCTGCGCGATATTGGGGAAAAATGCGATATGCGATAACTCATTAAACAGTGCGATATTGGATACGATAATGCTTAAAGTGTGTAAAATAAACTTAAATTATCTTTAAAATATATTTTAAATGTCACATTCTTTTTGTGACGGGAAAACATCCGTACAGCTTCTGACAGTGAACATCAGTGTTTTACTGTAGCGTAAGAAGTGTTATTTCAACATCAGTGGGGTTCAGGGGTTCAGGTTATCCTACATTAGGGTTATTAACAACTGAAACTGAATAATCAAATGTAAAAATAAAACACGGCTTAGTTTTCACTGTATGAATTAAATATACACTTATTCTTATTAAAGCTACAAAAGTTATTCAGCCGAGAGCAGCGAGTGACTTTCTCTTTGTCTTGTGTTCATGACCACAGTTATTGCAAGCCATCGCTATATATATATATATATATATACACATCTGCGATATTTCGATAATTTCGATATATTGTATATTCGATATATTTTCTTTTTTGGTCAGGGCTAAAAGAACCAAGAGAAGCGAACTACGAGTGTGAGCAC